>OZ012663.1:40802627-41018627 GCA_963942545.1 Oxycera nigricornis
ACTTGGCACTAATTTAACAATTTTGGTAATGAGCTCCACACTCCAGGTTGGAAACCGAACTGTCTTTTACTTTGGCTCTACAATCGGAGGCAGCTGGTGTTAAATAATGCACTCCAACATTTTTCCGATGGTATCCAAGAGACAAATGCTTAAAAAAAGGTTAGATAGGCCACGAAATAGGTGGCGAACAATAACGGCCTTACTTTAACTGCCAGCTTCGATGATTGGCTTGAGACACCGTGTGACCCAGTCTTTGATGTCCACGACCTTTGCGCAAACTTGAAGTAGTTATTCCGTCACTGGTGATGTTGTGAACAATTCTTCGAATTGTAGTGCCAGCTCTGGGTAATAAATCTCACACGCCCCAAATTTTTTAAAGAACCTCGAGTCACCGGCTAAGGGAGATGGATTGAGGGTCGATGAAAAAGACCAAACATTTGAAAAGTACAAGGAAAAAACGCACAAGTTTGTCGAAATATGATGAAAATCCAATATGAGTTAGAAAATATTGAATTGTTTATGTACCTCGTTTAAAAAACCATAGATTCACCTCATAAAAAAGGTTATACAAAGGAATAGTTTAAAAGACGTATTAATGTGATCAATAAGTTGCATTTTCTGGCCTGCTCATGTTTAAGTTAAATAAAATACGGAAAAAAGCTGCGGATCTACAAAATGATCAGTCACCAAGTTTAATGCAAGGATGTGAAACGTAGACAATGGCATTTGAAATAGCAATTTAGTTTTTAGAGCGCCGGGTGCGGATGCGTTAACTACCCAACTGGGAAATTCAATACAAGCATGAGTTGCATTTATTTTTGATTAGCCAATGGAACTGATAGTGGCTAAGCTGCGCAGACTATAATAGGTGGACCATGTGAACCACATTGATAATGAGAAAATTTCCAGACGCACCACAAGGGAAGCCACAAAAACATTTGAAGGACTTAGTGAGCGCAGATAGCACTTCGCTATTACGATTCCTTAGCTGGAGGGAATAGTGGTCAGACTGAGATAGATGGAAGCAGTGTTTGCAAGAGCCCAAGCTTCGATCTTGTGGGCTCTCTGACTAAGATTTATCATGCTAGCTTGCAGAAAGTCTAGTCGTAATACTTTACAAAATTTGTTGAATTAACCGAACGAAAATTTTCAAATTTTTTATTGTTCTAGTTGCAATTGAGCAGCCGCGGTGAACGAACGTGTAATTTTAAACTCTCCAGTAAAATTAATCAAAGTGCATTGACCAGCAATAACAGGTAAAGTGCCGCACGCCCAACTCAGTTTGTGGAAAAGTGCACGGACCAGCAAAATCAAGTACAGTGCCCCGGCCCAAAGTCCAGTGATAAACAAAATCAAATTGGAAATCGCGCACGCAAAAAGCTGTGCAATCATATCGCACGCATTACGCCAATATGAGGCAAATTCTTATTTCCTTACTTACTAGCGTCTATTGAACCCTATACTAGCCAAAAGCTAACACTGACCAGCAATCAAATGTTCCCCTCTCATGAGGGAAGCAAACTAGCCAAAATCATCTTACCCATGGACGCCGCACCTAAAGCGTATAACAACGCAATTATAGAACAAATGAACACAGCTCCAGGCAATACCACATCTGCAAGCGAACCAAAAAAAAACCATCCAAATAGGGATGGAGAGGTATATCACAGTCACTGAGAAGAGGAAGCGAAGCCCGCAAACGAACATCAATGAAAGAGCTACAAAATTCACCAAAGAAAATAAAGGATTATCCGACAACTACTACGCTGTACTAGACAATACGCCGACAAACCCTATGAATAATAAAACTACCACCCCCGAAATATCATACAGGCCCCCACCAATATATATCAGGCAAAAAAGTGACTCGGACCTAGTTAATGGAATAAAGAAAAACATAGGTGAAAACAACTTCTACATTGTTGACCTCCTCCGGGGCAACATCAAGGAAACTAAAGTGCAAGCCACAAAAGAGGTACACTACACCCAGATCGTGAACTGGCTCGACAGTCAAAACATGAAATATTATACCTTCCAACTCAAAAGTGCCAAAGGGCTCAGAGTTGTTATCAAAGGAATCGACTCTAACGTGCAACCAGAAGAAATTACGTCAGCTTTTCTTCGCTCTTGGACACAGATTCTTAATAGCCGGCGACTTTAATGCAAAATCCCCCCACTGGGGATCTAGGCTGACCAATCCAAAAGGAAAACAGCTCCTAAAGTCAATATAGATGAACAATTTAAACTGCTTCTCGGGCGGATCTCCTACCTACTGGCCTACGGATCGAAGGAAAATCCCGGACATCATTGGCTTCGGCATCACCAAAAACATAGCCCCGTCAAAAATAAGAGCCATAACAACTAACGAACTCTCCTCCGACCACAACCCGACAATCATAAACCTAAACAGCAATTCACTACCCACAATAAAAGAAAAGAGGCTGACAAACTCCGAAACTAATTGGGAACAATTTCAAAAATACTTCAACTTAAATTTCTGCCACCGAATCAAGCTAAAAACCAACAAGGATATCGATAACGCCCTCACCTATCTCACATCCACAATTACGGAATGTGCAGAGAAGGCAACCCCCCCTCAACCAACAACTGATGATAGAATTCCTAACCGGCACAACAAGTCAGTACTCGAACTGCTAAGCCTGCAGAGAAAAGCGAAAACAGAGTGGCAAAAGACAAGACCCCCAAGAGCTAAAAACGCTCTAAATAAAGCCACCAAAACCCTCAAACGCGCACTTAACGCCGATAAAAACAACAATATTCAGGATTTCTTAGCTGGTCTGGACCACTATGCCGAATCCAATTACTCAGTATGGAAGGTTACCAAAAGAATTAAGAAACCGATACAAGCGGAGACCCCAATCAGAGACACTAAAGGCAACTGGATCGTCGATAACAGAAAAGCAGAAACATTTGCGAAGCATCTAGCAGTAGTCTTCACCCCTCATGATATCAACAACCACCCCGATGATCCTCTACTCTAACGCTTAACTACAAAAATATCAAACCTCTAAAATTCACCTTCTCTGCGCTAAAGAGAAAAATTCAAGAAGTAAACAATAACAAAGCCCCAGGACACGATCTAATCACCGGAAAACTCTTGAAAGCAATCCCTCTCTCGGGGAAAATGACTATACTCCAGATTTTCAATGCCATACTCCGCAACAACTACTTTCCACGAACATGGAAAGATGCTAGAATCATACTTATCCCCAAACCGGGCAAGGATAAGACCCTTGTCTCTTCCTACATACCTATTAGCCTGCTCCAAATTCTATCCAAAGTATTTGAAAGACTTCTGCTAGACAAAATCCACCCACACCTTGAGAAAAACATAATTCCCGAGCACCAGTTTGGATTCAGAAGCGAGCATAGCACTATCGAACAAGTGCACAAATTAGTCAACAAAATCAACTGTGCCTTAGACCACAAGAAATTATGCGTAGGACTATTCCTTGATGTTGCTCAGGCAGTTGACAAGGTCCCTAACATCACAGCAAAAAACAAGCACCCTGACATCACAGCCAAAAACATACTGAACAA
The DNA here is from genome assembly GCA_963942545.1 of Oxycera nigricornis. Classification (NCBI taxonomy): domain Eukaryota; kingdom Metazoa; phylum Arthropoda; class Insecta; order Diptera; family Stratiomyidae; genus Oxycera; species Oxycera nigricornis. The sequence continues at coordinate 40,806,189 of OZ012663.1, forward strand.
AGAAAAATTTCGCCGACCCAACCGAACCGACCCTTTTCAAATCATCAATCGTCAGTAACCAAACTCCTTTAAATCATAGTGCCGCTCATAGCAATCATCTACAGTCGCAATGGGAAACACACAAACAAAGAAAGTGGGCAATACGGGTGAGGTTATCAACTCGATCGTAATCAACCCGATGGACGTGGTATCAACTCGACTGGAAACCATCCTGATAATCCTGACAACACTGGTGGGAACTTCGCTTCTCTACCAGTTTTCCAAGGACTACAGGCGCAGCATCAAGAAAAGTACTGGGCCCAAAATCCCGCTAACTCCGCCTAGCAACCTCAACCGCTTTGGGACCTTCATAGGTCCCGGTATCGGCGAAGACGGTCCAATCCTAGAACCAAACTCACGAAGGCACTGGCTACGAGAGTTGAAATGTTAGATATAAGAGTTGTGATAATGTAAGCTAGAGATCGGGCTAACGATCTAATGCTTACGTAATTGACAAATAAAACGATAAAAAAAAATTTATTGTTCTAATTTTCTGGAAGTCAAACAGACAGGATCATCAACCATGAATAAAATCAAAGTATTTGGTTGTTGTAGATGGATTTTCGCAAATACCATCCCTCACAGTTTAAAGTAACATAAAATTCTTTTCATCTCTACAAGGGAGAAAATGAAAAAGCCATTCCTAGTCGTTGTTTATCTTTCATCTTTTTAACTTCGATATTACATATGAACTTATTTTATCTTCCATTTTTTCTATTTTCCAATTTAACGTAAATTCTATCCTTATTAATATGAAGATTATTTGAATATCACGAATTAAGAAGTTCCGATCTGGGCACATTTCATATTCAAGATATTAAAATACGAGTAAATGCAAACACTTTAAAATTAAAAAGTAAGGGATTTAATAGCCTTGAGATATCAATTTTGAAAAATCATAAAAAAATTACGAGACTGATTCAATGCAACATCATATAAAATTCTCTTGATTCATAAAAAGATTGAGCATTTCCAAATCTTTACAAACAAATCAATAACAATTCATACAAAATGGCTTGAAATATGAATTCTTTCTTTCTTATTGGTACCAGTGTTATAATCTGGAGCTATGACGTCGATTCCAATCCGAGGACACCATCAAGGATCCGGGGTGGATTTGCGCATCCGAAATCAATTCACTATAGAGTACAAAATCGCATCACAATTTAGGGAGCTATAAGCCATCATTGTATCAACATCGCTGTCCGAACAGTGGATCATATCATTGACTATTAATACAGGACACCGAAATGCTGACGGCAAATTATTCGATAATTATTTACTGCGAGCATTTGAGCATGCAACCCCTTGACTTTATCTTCACGTAGACATTCGAATTGATTAGGGAAGGCGCAAAAGTCGATACGAGATACGCTATCGATTTATTATAGTGTAATTACACCCAATGTCTACACGAATGGGTTAAGAATGTGCAGAGAGTGCTGAGCTTGGAATGAGTTTACCTTTAAATCTGTTATTTTCGCCTGCTCTACTAACGTTGAATACACTTGACACTGTTTCCCGCCTTTTCGACAAGTTCGCAATTATCACTTTCTGTTCAATACAAATACTTCTAGTCCTTGTGAACTGTTAACTGGTCGTTCGACACTATTTAGGCGCACATATCATTAACAATAGCCGTTGCACGACACACTACACTCACGATACCACAAGGGAATCAAGCATACTTCCGCGTTAGAGTCCTTTTCGGCAATGAGTAACCAGTCCCGTTGAACATTGCTTCCACCTATGAGTCTCGTCGCTTCGATAGTGAATAGCGTGGCGTGGCGTGGAGGATGCACATCCTTCGCGCCACTCAACACCCACAACACTGGCTGGAACCGTGGCGGCCACTCCAAGTACACGCACTGCTCCCAACGTGTCCTGCCGCCGTGGAGCTGAGGAGTCTGCCTCAGCTACCCGACTTTATTCGAAGCACTCCCAACCCGAGCGTGGACGCTGGATAGACGTCGACATCGATGCCAGTTCGTCCTGAAATCGATAATTTTGGGCTCTGCTATTGATTTTTTGATGGCGCTAGAGCACGCTTGTTGTACACACACTGTTGTGTCGACTGGAAGGGGATGTTTCAGCTAAGGGCGAGTGGCGTTATTGATCCGAAAACGACTACGAACCAAGCGGAGATGGTGCTTGTGATTTGCGCAATGAACGAGTTATTGCCAGTAACTCCTTTCAATCAATAATCAAAAATTACTTGGCTACCAGCATTCACCAAGGATTGAAACAATTTGAACTGTTGACTTTTCAACGAGATTATGAAGTCGCCTGTTTTATTCGCGAACGAGTGATCATCGAACTCTTCCGGAAAACCTGAAAAACTTATCGGGAAATTGTTCCTTACTTATTTAGTCACAATTTCCTTTTTTAATGAGAATAAAGAATCTTTTTGAGTTTCAGATGTAAACATAAATCTATGAAAGAGCATTGCATTTTATCTAGTTTTGGGTCGATTGGAAAGATGCTAGTTTTCGAATTCACCTCAATCGGAAAACTAACGACGATTGCGAAAACTCAAAAATACCGATTCTCGTGAACTTGGTTGTAAAGGAACCACTCAAAGTAATTTTAACAAAGATCTTTCTTACATATCAAATTAAGACTTAAAATAATAACAACCACAGTGGTGCCCGGCAAAACCATTCATATGTGTGTATCAATATTAAGACCGATTGTTTTTGGGAATGACTTTTGAGATTGGGGATTTCCGTGTAGAGACCATTTTTCCAAAAATTCGGTTTTCTTTTTCAGAATTTCGCTCACTTGAGATTTTCCAATTTTAAACCGTGCAGCAAGTTCACGTACACTACTTTTTTCCCGCGCACTAAGATTAATTAATTCAACTTTGTCGTTTAACGCTAAATGTACACGAGAAAATTCCAACCAACTACTGAAATGAAAGTGAAAACGAAACTTCGAATCCCCTCCTTCTTAACACGTGAATCTCAAAATTATTAAATAAACAATTAACCCGTAACCGTAATCGATATTTTATTCAACATAACTGGAATCGTGGGTCCAAATGGACCCTTCAATTTAAATACATGTTATTTTATAATATAGATACAATTAATCCTCTAATAAGCTATGGTTGTATTAAAACAAGTGTAATGTAATGTATAAATCAAGTTTTATTAATCAATTTCTTAAAATTATATATTTTCTTTAGTTCTTTTTTTAGTCTTATATTTGACAATCTAAATTATGATAATAAAAAACAAAATTAAAAAATCTAATCAGACTATAGAGTTTCACGTATCTTCCCATTAACAAAAATAAAGATTCTTCACGAGATCAATCAAAAACAAAAAAAATAACAACGTATTCTAAAATCAGTAAGTACTGCTATCAGAATTTTATATTTAAGTACATCAGTTTTTAGTACATGTAGTTTGCATTATTTCTACTTAACATACAAGGAAATGTATACTAGGACATATATACTAGAATCCATGTACTAGGACATATATACTAGGATACATGAACAATATACTATATAATATATACTATGAAATTCCGTTTCACTCATGTCTTTTTCGTCACAAGGCTCAAAATCATTCAAAGGTTCTGGGTCTGAGTCATTTTCATCGAAAAAGAGTTCTTGAATGTCTTTCACCGTAAGATTAAGCGCAACGTTTTCAAAAAAGTATCTAAAAAAAACAAAATAAATAAGTATACAGCTGAAAAAAGTTACGTACTTGGAATTGTGGGTCCAATTGGACCCTAAAAGATCGTTACCTTTGCTCACAGTAAACTCCAAGCGCCGAGCGTCGGCACCCACCACACCTTGCGATGTAATGAGATTAGATTGACGCGCTACGATGTAACTGCGCGCGTTTCGAAATTATACGGTTTTTTTGTTTTTGCCGGGTTCCTTTGTTCCTCGAATCAACCCTGCTTCCTCTGCGTGTCTCAAAGCCAAGTCGGCAAAAAGCAATAAACCAGGGTGACGCCCTTTGCATCGAGTCATAAATGTTATGGTGGTCAATTATTCAACACCATAGCATTCATGGCCACGTTGGGCGCCACCCTGGTTTATTGCTTTTTGCCGACTTGGCTTTGAGACACGGAGAGGAAGCAGGGTTGATTCGAGGAACAAAGGGTGATCTTACCATTAGCTATGATTTTGCTTCAATTACAACAGTTTTTAAGACTCTATCCGTTCAACAATGAGTTTCTTGTATAATTTGCATATATAAATGATCGAACGATTTGCTGATTTCTAAAAAGAAATGATTTTGCTGATTTACCTTAAACTTATTACATCCACGAATATTCAAAAGAACAGTACCCACCGGTGATCGAACACACGACGACGACAATTATTCAAAAAGAAAAACAATACCCCGACGGGAATCGAACACACGACCCCTTGATCGCGAGCTAGTAGTGCTGCTACCTACACTGCACCGCTCTTAAAAACGGAGGAGTGTTGCGTTCAAATATTTTAAGGACCGAATATCTTTGACGTCTTCTACTTATGTGCCAAATTTCGTCCAAATCTGAGGTTCCATAACCTGAGCCTCTCCTAGTTAGTTTAGAACTTCTTCTTTCTCTTACTTCGATGTCTCAGTTTAAAGATAGAATTCATTTTAAATTGAACCTAACTAGAACTAGACGCAACAATGTTACGTTTGCTTCCAGCATATTCTAAACCACAGCATTTTTTAAGTAGCATAAAATGTTGTCATTAAGTATTTTAACCCTTAACTGGTCAGCAGGCTAAAAATCCCGTAACTGGTCAGCGCGGTCTGTTGGACCGCTATACTTATTTTCATGCTTTGTCGAACAGGTAAGCGGGAATGCAAAATGCAGTAAATTTTTAGTTTATTTCATGAGTTTTCTTGAAATTAATCCTAAAAATAAAAATTTTAAAAGAATTTCCCATTATTTACAGCTTATTGTTTAAAAGCTGTCAAAATGGCTGCTTTGCTGGTTAATTAACAAAAATGAGAAAGTGAACGACTTTTTGTTTATATGTTTGATTGATTTGAGCTTCAAACATAAAACATAAACAGAAAAAACAAGAAAATTATAAATCCGTCTTTTGAGGACCTTATATTTTTTGTTCAAAGTTGCTATTGAAATAATATAGACAAAACACTAAGAATATGGAAGAAATATATATATTTTATCGGTGAATATATTTATACTGTTTCCTAACATTTTAAAATCTTTTGTAACATAATACATTGGAAAAACACTAGAATTACAATATTTACACACTATATTTGTGATGTGATGTGCATAGATTAACACCTTCAAAAAAACTAACAAAAGTCGTCACAATAACCAGTAGACTGTTGCATCCGATTATCTCGTCTTTTGAGGGGGTGGGAAAATTGTTACCTGCATTTTCTCAAAGAAAATTGCTTTGCGTAAAACAATGTCGCATCCAAAAAAAGTTACGTACCTGGTCAGCACCGGTCTACTAGACCGCTGCATGAGATTATCTCGGAGTTGGAAGGAATTCGTTAAGTTTTACCTACAGTATATCAAAGAGGATATAGAAACTAGATAATAGCCGGAGTCTCAGACCTGAAAATTAGATATTTCTAGGAAAAATACAATTAGCAATTTCAAGCGGTCTGTCAGACCCCCGCTGACCAGTTAAGGGTTAATGTTGCATTTGTCCAAAGCATGTATTTCCTAATATAAACAATAGTCGCGATACCACAAAAGACCTCATGAAGCTATTTGAAGATTAACACTTTTAACACTTTGTTCCTTTGTTCTAAAATTTGATTTAAAAAAGACTTAAACGCATTATTGGTGTTGCTCAGTGTCTGTTCCAATCGAGTAGCATACGAATCGGACATTAGGATACATACGTTTTTGGTGTCGCATAAAAAGTATATTTCCTTACTTATTTAATGTTTTTTCATTTGATATCGAAAGGAAAGTACTATAATTATTATCCCTAAGATACATAATTATAATTGACGCACTTCGAAATGCTTCGGATCGTTTACATTGGAATGGTTTTTTTTGGCGGATACACATAATCAACTCCGGTCGCAAAGTATGGATGCCTAAATTTTTATAAAAGCTCTTATGGAAAAAGATAATAAACGGAATGTCATTATTCCCCTTGAAAACCAAAGGAAAGGTCAATGAAAATATCTTTGAAGCAGTTCTTTGCATTCATACCTAGTTGAATTCGATTTATTTTTCCTGCAGTGTATAAACTTAGGATAAGGAGCACTGCATTTGTTTGACATATTGTGTCAAACAGAGTGGTGAATTTAAAATGATCAACTACATAGATTCTAATGAAATTAGTAAAAAGAGAAGAGTTTTGTCGAGCGAAACGAGATGCGATGAAAAATATATTACTAAACAAATCGCGAATATTTCGCACAAAATAAATATTTTATTACTAAATATTACTGACGAAATTGAAATAACGGATTTTTTTTAAAAAAAAAAAGTGGTTGATCTTTCCAGAGTCAAATGGTATCTACTAAGCTTGTAAATTATTTTCAAACGGTCATGGTGTTTTTATGAAAGGAGGACTTTCTAACTTAAAAAGAGAGAAGAGCATATCACAAACCGTGGAATGTAATGAGCATTAGAAATATACGCTAAGTTGCTCAGAAAAAACCTTGAAAACAGAATAACGTAGAAATAAAACAAAATAAACAATTTTATCAGTTTTTTAGTCATGATATTACATTAGTTTTTCAGTATATAGTTTAGGTGTCAATCGAAATGTTTTAGGTTGTATCAAGGATGTCAAGTTGGTCATAGATGTGAAATAGCATTTATATGATTCTAACGAATTTAAATAAACTCGCTATCGCGATTTTTTAATTTAATAAAATATGTGTAAAATTGAAGTTTATTCAAAAAAACATTTTTTCCAACTGATCTGCACTTTTAGCAATCAAAACCGTAACAGATTTTATTAAAAAATAAAGTCCTTTCCGTGCTTGCAAAAAAAGTATATAACAACAAAGAACAAAGTTTGAGTAAGGGGTTGAAACGAATGTAATGAAAATCAAATGATATGAAGAGTTTTCATCAAATAAAAAATCATAGTTCTTATTCAAATAAAAATTATTCACCATTAAACAATGACGCGCATTATTTAAGTTAGATTTCGTTTCCTGAAATTCGTCAGTTCATTCATTGTGCGGGCTCGTAAGATTTGTTTAATTTCTTTTCCCAACTTACGTTCTATTTTATATTTTTTACATATAGTCAGACATCGAATTTTCACTGCATCCAAGTTGTTTTAAGATCAACTGCAAAATAAGAAATAATTATTCGGTAATTATCTTCGGTAATATGACGAAATAATACAAGAACAATGTCTAGACGGCATTTGCCATCATGATACAAAATCACTCGGCGTAGATACAAAACTACATTCAATAATTCTTAAATCTCAATTACGCCAAAAAAATGCCTAAGCATTTTTGTTTTTCAAGTATCCATTAAAAGGTTTTGTCCGGGCAATAATTCAATCTTCCTTCCACAGTTCACAGCCTTACATAGTCAATGGACGCTTCTTAAGATAACACGATTAATATTAACTCATTCTAATTGCTGTAACGAATGTTTATTATTATTTAGAGTATTATTACTACTATTACTATTACTACTCATGTAGATATTACTAGAATATTCGTGCAGATGATACCAAGGGTCGCGGCTTATTTCGAATTCCTACTTTCCCCCAAGTGCAAACAATTACTCATTTTAAATGACCTGGCTGTCAGCACCATGAAAAACATATATGGAAATTGTAACTATTTCGAATTTAAGTTCATGTTGTTTTAAGATCAACTGCAAAATAAGAAATATTTATTTGGCGAAACACAATGTCGAAATGTACGCAACATCAAAGCCATCAAATAGAATCTTTGATTCCCATTCGAATACACTATTTAACAACAAACGTATAATTGTATAATAATCAGCCCACACGCAAACAAGCCCAGAATGCTGTAAGTGGCTGCTGGCGTTCATCGGACACGTACGAGCCACTTACAGTTTACACACAATTACGGATGTTGAACAAATTTGATGATTACGGCCGGCGTTTACAAAATGACATGCGGCGCGCGAAAGTTTGCAGTGTGTAAAAATGACAGAACTTGAACTATTAGTTCTTCATGGTGGTGATATGGTGGACATTTCAAAAAATCGCCCAAGAAGAATTGGGTGGGTTTGAAGAAAAGGGTAAGTGGGCTCGTGCCTTTTCAAGCAGAATTCTTTCTGCTGTCTACTACATTTTGTAAAGAAATCTATGCTGTACTTGTGTTTTATTGTGAGAAGTCTGGCAGTGCTTCGTACCACATGTGTTAAGTTGCCGGCACCCGTCAAGTTTGTTTTGCCTATCTGGAAGCTGTCGATTCTCGAGGACTTTACGGGACGATGCCCAACTGGAAGAACAGCAGGCCGAAAAGGAACTTCCGCCATACGAACAAACAATTCCCCGCGAGAGCAGATCACCGTTCCCATAATGCACTAAACCCAACGCGGAAATTGGACTATACGCGGGAGAAAATGTAGGTAAGGAAACGAGGAGTCGAAGACGTTGAACGATATTTTCGATTTTAGGATGGATGGTGCGTTCTCCAGCTTGCAAGAAGCAGATGTCGGAATAACGAAGTACGTGAGAAAAGGTCCAGGTTTCACAGGCTTAATAAAAGCCCGCTTTTCGGACTTCCACGTCAATGAAATCGATGCTGATGGCAACGAAGTGAAGCTCACAGACGAGGAGCCGCCGTTGGCCAAGGAGGACCGTAAGTAGGATTATCGGTTGTGTGTAGATGCGAATGTAGCCATTCTTCGACTAGCGCTCGGCGAAGAGGAGTTGGGTCGAAGCAAAAACCAGTTGAAGGACATCGTCACAGACGACACCTGGCAGCGGATTCGAGCTTTACTGCAGGATAAAACCGCGGACAAGAAGACTTCCGTCGACATTGACGTCACAGAACTCGATAAGGACAAGCGTACAATAATCCACAAGACTCTGAAAGCCGAGTTCGGTGCTGCTGTAGTCAGTACCACGTCAACCGTCGCGGAGAAGAAGCTAATTCAATGCTTCAGTGCCAAAGGCAACAGTGCGTAGTTTCCTTACAACATCAAATAAAGAAACGCAGGTGACACATTCTGTTTTCAGAGGAAGTGAAGCGCAGCAAGTGGCTATGGCCTGGCGAATACGTCTACTTTGTGCTGCACAAGGAGAACATCGACACAGTCCGAGCTGCGTCCGACCTAGCAAAGAATCTGAGGTGGAGTTTATTCACATTGATTATTGCAATTCTTATTGAGTCATTGTAGCTTGCGTGCATCATCGGTCAATTATGCCGGAACTAAAGACAAGAGAGCGAAGACTTCACAGCTATTTTGCGTGAAGAAGCGCGAGCCCGAATGGATTGCGAAATCTGTGCAAAATTGTCCCTACCTGAAGGTCGGGAACTTCTCGTTCACCGACAAAGTACTGAAGCTGGGCGACTTGAAGGGAAACAGGTAGTAGTCGCTGTTGCCTGACGTTAAGTAAGTAACCATCTAGTGTCGTCCAATTTACAGGTTTCGTATCGCGATACGGCAAGTGGATGGGGACGCTGATGAAATTGAATCCTCTTTGCAAAGTACTAAAGAGAACGGGTTTGTGAACTATTATGGTCTGCAACGGTTTGGCAATTGCGCTGGAGTTCCAACGTACAATGTCGGCATTGCACTGCTTAAAAGTGACTATAAAGAGGTAATAGAGATCCTCTCCATTTCATAAAAGTGCATATGTTGTTGCAGGCGTGCGAACTAATTCTCAAGCCGCGGGAAGGTGAGCCGAACTTCATGAAAGAAGCCAGGGAGTACTGGTGGAAAACGCGTGACTCCGTCAAGGCTGCGGCGATGCTATACAGCTCCAAATATATCGAGAAAAAACTGCTGGAAGGTCTTGCCGAATATGGCGAAAAGGATTATGCCAACGCCTTGCGGAAGGTTCGATTCCCATTCTAATTTTAAAGATATTTGCGAAGATTGATTTGCAGATTCCTCGAAACATGCTTCTGTTGTACACGCACTCCTACCAGAGTCTAGTGTGGAATCGAATCGCATCGCAAAGAATCAAGCAATTCGGATTCCAACCTGTTGCTGGCGACTTGGTATTCAAAGAGAAGGTGGACGCAAACGAGCCCGATTTGTTGGAACTAGTCGACGGCAAGTACTTTATCGTAATCAAAATTATTTGACTATTTCACCAGTATCTAATATTAGATGTTGCACTGGACGAGATTGAAGATCTACCCACGGACGAAGCGGAAGAACAAAACGAGCCGGCACAATCACAGTATAAGGTATAACTTTGCCATGTAAATTAGTAGCAGTAGATAACAATTTTTGTGCAGACAATGGTCACTGCTTTAACTGAAGAAGATATCACAGCCAAGAAATACAGTATTTTTGACGTTGTCTTGCCACTACCTGGGCACGACATTACATATCCCTCGAACGAAATGGGCAAATGGTACGAAGTCATTCTGGCTGAACAAGGCCTCACATCCGCGAAGTTAAAGCACAACGTCAAAACCTATTCGCTCGCTGGAGCCTATCGAAAGCTGCTCGTCAAGCCGGAAAACATGTCATGGTACTTTAATCGCTACGATTCGCCAACGAGCAACCTGATTGTATCAGATGTGGAGGCGTTAGGTGGTGTAGATTGTATACCCGACGATCCGAATGGCAAATATCGAGCGCTCATATTGGACTTCATCCTGCCATCATCTGCGTACGCAACTATGGCGTTGCGAGAACTGCTGAAGGCTGATACATCAGTTGCAAGCCAACTGAAGCTGGCGGAGCAACTGGACATGCAAACCAAACTGGCTTCAAACGAACACAAAACTTTCGAATCCCTAGTAGTGCCTGCAGAATATATTGATGTTAAAGTAAAAGTAGAAGACCAAACTCCACAGAGAATGAGTGAGAATATTCCAGTAAGCGCTGACGATGCAGCAGGGAAACGAAAGAAAGAAGATTTAAATGACGATGTGAATAAAAAACCCAAAATCGAATAAAATTTTTACAATCGTAGTAATAACTATTGTTTGTTTACTTTCAAGTTTGATCCCCCTTAATGCAAGTGGTAAGATAGCCGCGTGTTTCAAAATAAGGAATTCGAATTGCAGGAAATACTTCGAAAATGCAGTATTCGCATTCTTACTCTGTTACTCATGCTGAGGTACACGGATATGCAATTTACCTATACTTGTGCAAACGTCCACAATTTATGCTATGCACTAGTGTCCGTGCTATTTACTATCTATGCTATGCTATTTACACTGCCTGGAAAATACTTATTTATGATTAACGCATTTCGAAATGCATCGAACCGTGTACATTGCACTGAGAGAACATGCGCTTCATGCCAAATAAAAAAAGTGATGCAGCCAGAAGAATATTTATTTATTTATTTCGCCAAAGGAAGGCAATCACAGTCAACAAATAAAAATATAAAATATACATTACAACAATATACTTAACCCTAAAATACGTGCTACATTCAACTTTAATTTATACTGTTGTATGCACGTCATAATTTAGGGATGGATAATGGAAGGGCTTCAAAAATGCTGGATTTAAAATTGAACTTGGAGATGGCAGGGGAGTAGTGTTTGCTCAAAGTGTTGAAGATTTTACAGCACCTATTAACTGGTTCATTATCTGCATACCTAGTAAGATGCTGATATTCAGTTAGTAAACGTGTATTACGCGTACTTCTTACAGGAGCATTAAGCTTTATTTTATTCGTCAGATACTCCACTTTAATGTGGCCCTAATCACGTCAAAGGCGAAACAAGAGGACAACACTGTTTTTCTGGTTTTAAGAGTCGACAAATTCAGAAGCTCCAATTTAACTTCATAGGGCGGCAAGATTTGATAGTCATCAGGGCTATAAAGGTCTCTCAGAGCAAACAACAAGAATTGTTTTTGGACAGATTCTATTCTCGTATCATGAACTCCGAAATGTGGGTTCCATACATTACAGGCATATTCAAGTATTGGGCGAGCCAGTGAGGTAAATAATGATTTAGTTACCTACAGATTTTTAAACTCTTTGGCTCGTCTTTTAATAAAGCCAAGCTGTTTATGAGCTTTGGAGAGAATAGTATCGTAGTGCAAATTGAAGCATAGTTTCTTGTCCAGGACAACTCCAAGGTCAACAATGTTTTCCTTCCTATCCAATACCGTATTGTTGAGAACGTATGCATTGTTCAATATTGTGGTTTTACGGGAAAAAGTCATTACAAAACATTTCCCAACGTTTAGATGTAGTTTGTTAACATCACACCATTGTTGGAGAGAAGTTAGTTTTGATTGGAGGAAAACAGTATCAGATTGAGACTTAATGGTGTGGTATATCTTCAGATCGTCCGCGTAAAGAAGATGTGATACGTCCGAGAGTTTTTCAGATAAATCTGATATAAAAACATTAAAAAGAAGAGGGCCGAGGTGACTGCCTTGAGGTACGAGAATCGGCTTGGACAAATATCCCTGAAATTTAACTAATTGACTTCGGTCTTTTAAGTAGGAACTGAGCCAATGAGCATAGAGCCGCGAGAATTCGTTTTTTTATTGCAGTTATCATAGGAAACTTTACTGCAAATTGTTGGCTTCCCCCCCCCCACAGCACCTGAAGAGGATGCCATCCGACACCCCAAAACCACACTTTCCATTAAAATATCAAATAGTTTAGACTATGTACGTACATATCACGTTTGCTCAGAAAGGCAATGACTGGTCCCGTAGAACTACACTTTAGAAATTGTAAAGGAAATGATTACATATGTAAAATATTTGACCGAGTTTCATACATAATTTAAATATCTTATGGCCGCTAAAATTCTTTCCCATTGAAGAACTGGAGTCCTTGTATTTTACATATGTACACATGTATGTACTATCAACTCATACACACCTACAGTTGTTCTCCCCCCCCCCCCCCAAGCAAAAGCATTTACTCTAAACAATAAATTAACCATTTCCGTGAGAATCAATGTCGTCAAAATAACCACTGAGTTGGTATTTGTTCAGCCTTTAGTATTTAATTAAACAAATTTGTCACAGGTTTGGATATTACGGTTAGGGTATCTTTCAGTATCTCATTCGAAATTTTGTCGTCTCCAGGTGCTTTTCCGGTTTTCTGCGTTTTTATAGCTCTTATTACTTCTGTTTCTAATATGCATGGTATTTCTTCTTCATGAGTATCCTTTTCTAATTCTGCCACTATTATTTTGTTTGTCTCTGTGTATAGACTTTTGTAGAATTCTGTGGCTACTTTAGCTATCGATAATCGTTTTGTTGTGACTGTGTCGTTTTTCTTTGTACTCTTGATTTTCATGTTAGGTATCCATTGTGTGTATTCTTTTAGTTGTTTTAACCCCTTTTTGACTCAACCAGTTTTCTCTATTTGTTGTCTTAATACATTCAGTCTCTCTATCTTCCTGTGATTTCGTATTGATGTTTGAATTTGTTTGCTTATGTGTGTTATATTTTGTCGATTATCTTTTCGTTTTTCTAGCAATATTTTCCTTTCGTTCATTAATTGTATCGTTTCTTCTCCTAATTTACTTTTCTTTTCATTTTTAATACGCATATTATTCATGTTAATCAGTGTTTTCTCCAGAAAATTATACTTTTCGTGTCTCTCCATCTGTTCTAAAGTGTTTCCTAATTCATGTAAATTATTTTGTGGTAAAGGCGTTGTTATTATCCTATTTTTAGCTGACAAGCTAATGTTTCTTCTAGATTTGTTATTTTCACAGAGCAAATGCACAAAGTGGATCGTCCCCACAAAGCAAAGACACAAAGTGGATCGTCCCCACAGAGCAAAGGCACATTGTGGAACCTCCCCACAGATGAGTAAAACTAGCAACTCTGACTAGGACATGTTTATGGTTTGAGTGGAATAAAATCCGAAAGCAACAGCTGTTTTTTCTGGTGATTTCCACGTCCTTTCGATAAATAAATTAACAAAGTAAAATATGATATTATTCCTAGTATCAGATCCTACGAAATTATTTTGAATGTTTTCAAATCTACATATCGGTTATCCAGCAGTTGGTACATTTTCAATGCGATGTTTTTCGGCATGTTTGTCAAGTCTGGCAATGCTGCGATGACAAGTCGCATCCAAACACAAGATGACAGATACAAGCTGAAAAAAGTGCGGCAAATTCTTCACTGCTTTTAGAAGTGAGTAAAGTGTCCTCTCCTGTTTTCCGTCGGTGCCAATCCAGAAAATTGTTTTTAGACAAATTTGAAGTGAAATTCCACGATTTTATTCGTTTTTTGATGTTCAAAGGGTCGCTGCCTCAAACCAAGCATGTTTTCGTTTTGAAGATTGTAAAGGTAAGCGTCATTTTTCAATTTGTGCCAGTCCTCCGCTTTTTTGCATATTGAAATGCAACTACGTTCTGCAAGTTAGCAGATGGAGATGGTGTACGCGAATTCAAACAAATGGAATTATCCGAGACTTGAACACCGACAAAAATATCAGTCGGAGCACCCGGAGGTTCGAGAAAAGTCTCAAAAGCCAAAAATCAAAGCAAAGATAATGTAGCTTGCCTTCTAACGGAATTTTTACCGTAGGAGTTTATCGGTAAATGTACAGTAAAACGGGCTGAAAAGGGACGTTCACATACTTAGCCCGGAAGTCTAGAACATTAAAGACTTGTTTGCCGTTTATTTTACAGAGAAAAGTTGTGTCTGTTCTGCGAAATTCGTTTCGAGGCGTTGACCATTTTTCAACATGATAGGTGGAATTGGCATTTTCTTGGCTTGCCTCTATTCATGCAGCATTTTGGTTAATAGATGACGCCATGTAGGTTAACCCTCCAGAACTCAAAACTTTTCAATTACATACAGTCGGGTGTGAAAGTCCACGTACACCTGCAATTTTCCTGGAAAGCATCGAACTGAAGTCTAATTTCAACAAAAATATATAGAAAAATGAAAACAATAAATTGATTTCCTATTATTAAGATTAAATTAATAACTACTCAATCAAAATAACCTACTCGCTCAGTACTCAGTGAAATCAACTTACTGATGTCCGGTCAAGACTGACGTCCAACTCTACCCGATCCCTTAACTCGGGAACTCGTACTGGCATGCACACATATATGCAAATATCCTTTTTCGTCCGTCTCGTATAGAACACACCTTCACATGTCCTTTTATTCGCATGCCTAGTTCTTCCTCTTTCACTATTTAGGCATGTCAATACTTAATATACTTAACCTTAAAATACGTGCTACATTCAACTTTAATTTATACTGTTGTATGCACGTCATAATTTAGGGATGGATAATGGAAGGGCTTCAAAAATGCTGGATTTAAAATTGAACTTGGAGATGGCAGGGGAGTAGTGTTTGCTCAAAGTGTTGAAGATTTTACAGCACCTATTAACTGGTTCATTATCTGCATACCTAGTAAGATGCTGATATTCAGTTAGTAAACGTGTATTACGCGTACTTCTTACAGGAGCATTAAGCTTTATTTTATTCGTCAGATACTCCACTTTAATGTGGCCCTAATCACGTCAAAGGCGAAACAAGAGGACAACACTGTTTTTCTGGTTTTAAGAGTCGACAAATTCAGAAGCTCCAATTTAACTTCATAGGGCGGCAAGATTTGATAGTCATCAGGGCTATAAAGGTCTCTCAGAGCAAACAACAAGAATTGTTTTTGGACAGATTCTATTCTCGTATCATGAACTCCGAAATGTGGGTTCCATACATTACAGGCATATTCAAGTATTGGGCGAGCCAGTGAGGTAAATAATGATTTAGTTACCTACAGATTTTTAAACTCTTTGGCTCGTCTTTTAATAAAGCCAAGCTGTTTATGAGCTTTGGAGAGAATAGTATCGTAGTGCAAATTGAAGCATAGTTTCTTGTCCAGGACAACTCCAAGGTCAACAATGTTTTCCTTCCTATCCAATACCGTATTGTTGAGAACGTATGCATTGTTCAATATTGTGGTTTTACGGGAAAAAGTCATTACAAAACATTTCCCAACGTTTAGATGTAGTTTGTTAACATCACACCATTGTTGGAGAGAAGTTAGTTTTGATTGGAGGAAAACAGTATCAGATTGAGACTTAATGGTGTGGTATATCTTCAGATCGTCCGCGTAAAGAAGATGTGATACGTCCGAGAGTTTTTCAGATAAATCTGATATAAAAACATTAAAAAGAAGAGGGCCGAGGTGACTGCCTTGAGGTACGAGAATCGGCTTGGACAAATATCCCTGAAATTTAACTAATTGACTTCGGTCTTTTAAGTAGGAACTGAGCCAATGAGCATAGAGCCGCGAGAATTCGTTTTTTTATTGCAGTTATCATAGGAAACTTTACTGCAAATTGTTGGCTTCCCCCCCCCACAGCACCTGAAGAGGATGCCATCCGACACCCCAAAACCACACTTTCCATTAAAATATCAAATAGTTTAGACTATGTACGTACATATCACGTTTGCTCAGAAAGGCAATGACTGGTCCCGTAGAACTACACTTTAGAAATTGTAAAGGAAATGATTACATATGTAAAATATTTGACCGAGTTTCATACATAATTTAAATATCTTATGGCCGCTAAAATTCTTTCCCATTGAAGAACTGGAGTCCTTGTATTTTACATATGTACACATGTATGTACTATCAACTCATACACACCTACAGTTGTTCTCCCCCCCCCCCCCCCAAGCAAAAGCATTTACTCTAAACAATAAATTAACCATTTCCGTGAGAATCAATGTCGTCAAAATAACCACTGAGTTGGTATTTGTTCAGCCTTTAGTATTTAATTAAACAAATTTGTCACAGGTTTGGATATTACGGTTAGGGTATCTTTCAGTATCTCATTCGAAATTTTGTCGTCTCCAGGTGCTTTTCCGGTTTTCTGCGTTTTTATAGCTCTTATTACTTCTGTTTCTAATATGCATGGTATTTCTTCTTCATGAGTATCCTTTTCTAATTCTGCCACTATTATTTTGTTTGTCTCTGTGTATAGACTTTTGTAGAATTCTGTGGCTACTTTAGCTATCGATAATCGTTTTGTTGTGACTGTGTCGTTTTTCTTTGTACTCTTGATTTTCATGTTAGGTATCCATTGTGTGTATTCTTTTAGTTGTTTTAACCCCTTTTTGACTCAACCAGTTTTCTCTATTTGTTGTCTTAATACATTCAGTCTCTCTATCTTCCTGTGATTTCGTATTGATGTTTGAATTTGTTTGCTTATGTGTGTTATATTTTGTCGATTATCTTTTCGTTTTTCTAGCAATATTTTCCTTTCGTTCATTAATTGTATCGTTTCTTCTCCTAATTTACTTTTCTTTTCATTTTTAATACGCATATTATTCATGTTAATCAGTGTTTTCTCCAGAAAATTATACTTTTCGTGTCTCTCCATCTGTTCTAAAGTGTTTCCTAATTCATGTAAATTATTTTGTGGTAAAGGCGTTGTTATTATCCTATTTTTAGCTGACAAGCTAATGTTTCTTCTAGATTTGTTATTTTCACAGAGCAAATGCACAAAGTGGATCGTCCCCACAAAGCAAAGACACAAAGTGGATCGTCCCCACAGAGCAAAGGCACATTGTGGAACCTCCCCACAGATGAGTAAAACTAGCAACTCTGACTAGGACATGTTTATGGTTTGAGTGGAATAAAATCCGAAAGCAACAGCTGTTTTTTCTGGTGATTTCCACGTCCTTTCGATAAATAAATTAACAAAGTAAAATATGATATTATTCCTAGTATCAGATCCTACGAAATTATTTTGAATGTTTTCAAATCTACATATCGGTTATCCAGCAGTTGGTACATTTTCAATGCGATGTTTTTCGGCATGTTTGTCAAGTCTGGCAATGCTGCGATGACAAGTCGCATCCAAACACAAGATGACAGATACAAGCTGAAAAAAGTGCGGCAAATTCTTCACTGCTTTTAGAAGTGAGTAAAGTGTCCTCTCCTGTTTTCCGTCGGTGCCAATCCAGAAAATTGTTTTTAGACAAATTTGAAGTGAAATTCCACGATTTTATTCGTTTTTTGATGTTCAAAGGGTCGCTGCCTCAAACCAAGCATGTTTTCGTTTTGAAGATTGTAAAGGTAAGCGTCATTTTTCAATTTGTGCCAGTCCTCCGCTTTTTTGCATATTGAAATGCAACTACGTTCTGCAAGTTAGCAGATGGAGATGGTGTACGCGAATTCAAACAAATGGAATTATCCGAGACTTGAACACCGACAAAAATATCAGTCGGAGCACCCGGAGGTTCGAGAAAAGTCTCAAAAGCCAAAAATCAAAGCAAAGATAATGTAGCTTGCCTTCTAACGGAATTTTTACCGTAGGAGTTTATCGGTAAATGTACAGTAAAACGGGGTGAAAAGGGACGTTCACATACTTAGCCCGGAAGTCTAGAACATTAAAGACTTGTTTGCCGTTTATTTTACAGAGAAAAGTTGTGTCTGTTCTGCGAAATTCGTTTCGAGGCGTTGACCATTTTTCAACATGATAGGTGGAATTGGCATTTTCTTGGCTTGCCTCTATTCATGCAGCATTGGGGTTAATAGATGACGCCATGTAGGTTAACCCTCCAGAACTCAAAACTTTTCAATTACATACAGTCGGGTGTGAAAGTCCACGTACACCTGCAATTTTCCTGGAAAGCATCGAACTGAAGTCTAATTTCAACAAAAATATATAGAAAAATGAAAACAATAAATTGATTTCCTATTATTAAGATTAAATTAATAACTACTCAATCAAAATAACCTACTCGCTCAGTACTCAGTGAAATCAACTTACTGATGTCCGGTCAAGACTGACGTCCAACTCTACCCGATCCCTTAACTCGGGAACTCGTACTGGCATGCACACATATATGCAAATATCCTTTTTCGTCCGTCTCGTATAGAACACACCTTCACATGTCCTTTTATTCGCATGCCTAGTTCTTCCTCTTTCACTATTTAGGCATGTCGTCGGACCACGTCAGTAAGAAGATCTATCATGCGTGTGACCGGTTATATTGCGAGCTGGGATTTTTCTTATATAACATTCGGCCAGTCTGTTTTTCACTGTCCTCAGTGACGCCCTAGAAGACTACAAGTATAGTTACGAGACCTTACGTCTCCTATACTATGCTTATTCGCAGGAACTACTACCACTCTCGGAATAGCCGAGTGCAGTTACGAGACCATACGTCTCCCGTACTCTAGCTACTCTTCGCAATAACCACGTACAGATACAACAAGATCCCCTTTGTTGTACGCCGCAGTTACAATTTGACAATGTATACAATTATTAGATCATTGTTCTTGTTTTTTTTCATCAACAACAACATGGGTTTGAACACAATCGAAATTTCCTTAAATATATCTGAAGCATGGCGTCATCTTGTCGCAGCGCCTTCCTTACTTATTTTCCTTTTAGCTGCGATTTGTTTATTGGTTTATGACTACCAAGAATATGAAGGTTGGGTTGGAGTATCCCAGCAAACATAAAGAATCGTCAACGATTCGAATTTAAATCGCCAGATCGAATAATTTCTTCGCCGGCGAATTCGACAGCGATACGAAATCCGTTCGCCTGAGAAGAATATATCACCTCGTCGGCAAATTGCCGTGGCACATTAGAGGCGAATCGCCGTGGCACATTAGAAGCGAATCGTTCTGGCACAAGAGAAATGAATCGTTGAGGCACAGTAGAAGCGATACGCGGTGGCACATTATAAGTGAATCGTTTTAGCACATTATAAATGAATCGCTGAGCCACATTAGAAGCAAATAGCTAGAGATTAATATTTATTTGGTAAAAAATATAATATAATAATTACTGTGTTTTGACAATTAATTGTTAAGTGTGCTTAATAATAAAGTACACTAAAATTTTAGTTAAATAATTATTGAGGCTTGTTTTCTGATGGAATATCCAGATACAAAAATCATCAACAAGTAGTTGGTGTTGATGATGCCGATGTAGTTTTCTGCAGCTGCCTCGCGTTCCTTTTTGGTATACGATCTGCAGCGTAATGGAAATGCTTCTTCGCAACTGTCTCGAAAATATCATCTAGACAGTTGAACCGCTCTTTAAATGCACCTGTTTGAAAGAACATTTTATTAATTGATCAAACTGTGTTGATTATTTATAAGAAATATACTTTTAAGAGCCAGAACAACATTCATCGAGCGTAGACTTCTCTTCTGCTTGGTGCCAAGCCAAGTGAATTGTGTCGCTAATTCATCCGTGAAAATTGCTTTCAAGGCATCGCGAACGAATTGTTGTGGATTGGATCGGCTCCCGATAGAAATAAACTCCGCTTTCTATGAAAAAAACAACTTAGAAATATATATTTGTTTTCTTAAATCAGAACTTACCAATTGGGAAAAGCAAGATTCATTATCTTGCACCTTCATTTCCAGTTTAGCTAACTCTTCTGAGTGGCTAAAAGGAAATTTTGGCAATATTCCCACGATGTTTGTGTTTGTAGCATTCTCTCTTAGTTTTTGAATCTCTTTTTTTAAAATTAAAACTTCTTCAGTCAATCGAACTAAGATTTTTCTTGTCTCCTTGTTTTCGGCCGATAATTTCGCCAAACAATCACACGCTATTAACACAAATTAGATGCTCAGTCATTGAAATTATTTAAAATTTATTTAGCTTTACATTTATTTTCTTTATTGGTCGATTCCCCTTTGCTGTATTTTCGATTGCTTGTGGCCACTGGTGAAATTTGAGGACCATTTATATCTGAGAAAGTATAATGATTCCAATTAGGTTTCATTTGAAAGTTTTTATTTCACCTTTTGGTTCTAAATTTGTTAATGTTCTTCGCCTTTTCTGAGGTTTGCCTTCATTGAATATGGACTCAGAATCAGCGAAACTGCTATCATCTTTATTTTCCATATTCAGAACTGCTGTTGATGTAGAGGGTTTCTCAGCTCCTAAAAGATAAAACTTTTTTTTTTTTGTTCCGATGATGATTTGTTTTAGATTTATTTACCTGGCCGCAACATAAGAAAACGCCTGTAATCTAGCTCATCTGTTTCTGTGTAAAATAGGTCTTTATATTCCATTTCTAGGATGACGGGTGTGGAATTTCCAGGACTGGGGAAAACTTCACAAAAAGTAAAGACGTTAAATTTAGGAGGGTGCTTCGGTTAGAATATTAAAAGTGTAACAAAGGAATAAAAAAACATGAAGATTGCTCTGTCTCCGAAAAATTAGCGAATTTGAGTGTGACTTCTTTCAAATTATGCACGGTTTCATTCAAAAGTATGTTTCGAGCGTCCCCTTCGTAAATATGTAACTACTACTACTAAATTGCTACGTTAACATTCTCAATATTAGGAAATGAATTATTTTGTAAGTTATTAGTGGCATTATATTCTGAAATTTCATTGTGAATAATATCATCAAAAGAATTAATGGAGCAAGCATTGGAAGGGGTTTCAAGAAAGGAATCGAAGTCAGTTGTCAAATTATTGATAATATCCCGAGCCTCTTTTTCAATAGTTTTTCGTGACATTGTAAACGATACGCACTTAATTATTCTTCACTTTTTTAAAAATATATGTATTTTCACTGTTTTTGCTAAACTTTACTGAATGCGCTTACCTGTCGAAAAATAATGAAACAGAAAATACTCAGCTTTATCACCACACTTTTATTTCCACAACTTCCGCATTAATTTTCGCGTTTTGTCACTCTTTCCGTGTTTTGCGACTAATTCAAAACGCGAACTTCATACGTGTGTCTATGCGGCAGAAATGAGAAGAATTATCGTCTCCAATTCCAGCAAATGTTGTAAAAACAACAGCTGAAAGCAATAAATTGACTTGCACATATGCTTGCACATGCTCTTTTACGACTTTTCATCATTCTGGTGAAGAAACGGCGATTCGTCTATAGTTCGCCTAGGCGACAATGCGCCAAAATGTTTGGTGGGATTTTATCGAGGTTGGGTTGAAATCTCTTAGGAATAGGGATATGATTTGCTTCAGTGTGCGTTTCATTTAAATTCATGGTAGGCAATTAGGAATTTTTAGGATTTTGAGTTTAAGATAATAACACCATCTGTGCATTTGGTAAATTCCAAGGTTTTACTACGTTAAAATAA
Source organism: Oxycera nigricornis (assembly GCA_963942545.1). Taxonomy (NCBI): domain Eukaryota; kingdom Metazoa; phylum Arthropoda; class Insecta; order Diptera; family Stratiomyidae; genus Oxycera; species Oxycera nigricornis. Next base: position 40,828,382 of record OZ012663.1, read on the forward strand.
TATAAGGATGCATTTTTTTTCCAGAGCGGAAACATCTGTGCTATGAAAATTTTAATGAACATAATACCATTACCTGATTCTACATATTTTGTTGTTGTTTCTATTTTTCTTTCTACTGATCATCTGCTTCCTCATCCTCGGAGTCGCTCCATACAAAATCCTCCAATCGACACCAAGGCTTCAGTCGGTCAGCACCATGTACAGAATTATATGGCTTTTGTGAAATCTGGATACAATTAGAGTTTTTTATTCGATATCGATCGTTTCCCAATACTGCCTCCACTTCATAAGGACCTTTGTAACGCGGTTTGGTTTTTTTAGATACTCCTGTTGCTGGCGAGTCAAAACGAATTAAAACTAGGTCACCCACCGAGTAAGTTTTTGGGGCGGTATGAGAAGCATTCAAATCATATGCGCGCTTATTTTGGATACCTCTCGATTTTGTTAGAGCAGCCGTTCGCTTGCTTTTTAAGGTATTGGAGATCTGTGCAGCACACGCTCGTTTTTCTTCGAGTCGTTTCTTTAATTCTGACAAAACCATGTCATCGTCATTGGTATCAGAATCTGGACTTAGTAATTTCAAAATTCCTTCGTCATGTAGGGCCAGTAAAAGTTTATTCCCTGTGATGTTTCGAGGTGAGTAAGACATAAGCAATTCGCTTGCCGATTGTTTGGTTGTTGAATGGGTCATGCTATTAAGTGCCCACTGTAAATTGTATACTTCTTCATCCCAGTCATAGCCATCAGGATCATTGGTTAAGCAAGATATTGCAGATTTGAACGTCCGAAAATATCTTTCAATTTGTCCATTTGCACGAGGGGTTTGAACCGCGTTCAGAATATGATGGATTGTGTTTTCTTCACAATACTCCTTGAAGTTCTTGGAAGTGAAAGCGGTACCTCGATCGGAAATTATTCTTGTCGGCATTCCAAAAAATTGTGTCACGTTATCTAACATTTTTAAGAGTCCTTTAGTATCCACTGCTTTTGTAGGTTGTAGCACAATAAATTTGGTGAAGGCGTCGATCATTTCAATGAGGTGAGTGTTTCTCACCTTGCTTTTAGGGTATGGCCCTAAGTGGTCAATATGTACCGTAAAAAATGGAATCGGTTGTCTCAAAGGGGTGTAAATCTGGTAATGGGTCTCATCTGTGCCTCTTTTGTTGTATAAACATTCAATACAACTCTCCAAATATTTATTCACCGACTTCTTCAATTTTCCAAACCAAAAATGTTTCTGGACGTTTTCCATTGTTTTACTGACACCACAATGTCCCATATCATCGTGACACATTTTCAAAACGCGCCAACGTAGCCCATTTGGTATCACAAGGCGATCGCCTTGTGTTGTCTTACGAAATAATTTACCTTTCGAAATTACATAGTTGATTGAAATGCTTGTAAAATGCGTTGCGCTTTTCCTTACTCTGCAGACCTGATATTATATCGCATAAGTGTTCATCTTGAGCTTGCAACGTAGCGTTCCAATCTGTAGCATCCAATCCAATTGACATTACTTGTTCTGCTACTGTCCTTGGTTCCTGTGGATCTTCGTAGGGATTTCTACTTAACGCGTCTGCATGAGCCATTTTACAACCGGGTCGATATACAATTTCGAAATCATATTCCGCAATCTTCAGCCACCATCTTGCTATGCGTGGAATTAGATGCTTCTTGCTTTGCGTCAGTGGAAGAGAATTACAATCCGTTACAACCACGAACTTTTTTGGAATCAGATAATATTTGAAACGTTCCAACGATTCTACGACAGCTAAGGTTTCCAGCTCATAGCTGTGATATTTAGACTCCAGTTCAGTACAACTACGACTTAAATATGCTACTGGACGGATCAAATTATCACTATGCACTAAGTATGCCCGCAATTCCATGACAACTAGCATCAATATGTACTTGGTGACTTCTGTGCGCATCGTAAATAGCCAATGTTGGTCGTTCCGATAACTTTTGCTTTGATGTTTCAAAATCAGCCTGTTGATCTTCATTCCAATAGAACTCAGTCTGCTTTTTCAGAAGTTCAGTTAGAGGTCGGCATATTTTCGAGAAATCTTTAACAAATCGTCGAAAGTAACCGCACAGTCCGAGAAATTGTCGAACTTCTTTTGTTGATGACGGCTGTTTGTATTCTTCAATGGCTGCCGTTTTCTTTCCTCGGGCACTGACAATATGGCCAAGAAATTGTATTTCATTGCTAAAAAATGTACATTTTTCTAGATTAAGAGTAACGCCAGCCTTCTGGAGTTTACTCAATAAAAGATTTAAAATTTCCATGTTTTCTTCTATCGTTTCGGTTGATATTAATATATCGTCCATGTACACAAGGACTTCGCCGAACAGAATTCCTTGGGTAATTTTATTCATGAGTCTCAAAAATACGGCGGGGGAGTTTGTTAATCCAAATGGAACACGCTTATACTCATAATGTCCCTCAGGCGTAATGAAAGCTGTATATTTTCGGCTAGATTGTTCAACCGCAATTTGGTAATAGCCGCTCATAAGATCGAGGCTAGTAAATACCTTTTTGTTTGTTAGAAGATTTAAGGTTTCTTCGGGATTCGGAAGAGGAAATGTTTCGCGCACAGTGATTTCATTCAATCTACGATAATCCACACAGATTCTGTAGTCACCGTCACTTTTTTTTACTAAGAGTACTGGGCTGGCAAATTCGGATACAGATTCACATATAATGTCTAATTTTAATAGTTCCTGCACTTTTTCCCTTAATGTCTTTTGAAGGCCATATGGAACTTTGTATGGTTTGTAGTTTATGATTTTATTTGGCTGTAGCTTTATGCTCATCTCTACGAGGTTGGTCTTTCCCATTTCTGCCATATTTGTAGCAAAACAACAGCAATTATTATTTATTATTTTTAAAAACAGTTCTAGATTGTGTTTGTCAATATCTGCTGCTATTTTTAGGCTACTTTTACTCAGGGGCTCAAGCTTCTTGTCCTATTTTGAGTCACAGGCAAAATTTCAGAAAACTTTACTTTCTTCCAAGTTTTTATAAGCTGAGTTGTAGGTCTGTCAAGGAAATTCTTACCCAATATGATGGGTACAAGCTGCGCACAATCTTCCACAAGTAAAACTTCTATTCTAGCACTTACTTGTTGAAATGTTACCATCTGCAGTATTTTAGCTTTTCAGCTCGTTAGCTTACCGCCAAATCCCTTTAGCTTGACATCGCACGGATAAATGTCCCAATTGTTTTTTTTGACAACACTGGATTTCACTGTTGAGCATTCACTCCCCAAATCCAAAAAGCAGTTGACAGAAATGTTTCCTACCAGAACATTTGGATAGTGTTCACTATGGCCCCAATTCTCTATTGTGTTCATTGAAAGTCACAATGGCTGATCACACGTTTTGGAACTGTGTCCTATCTTATGACACCTAAAACATTTAAGACCACGTTCCGGGCAATCTTTGAATCGATGGCCAGCTTTTTTGCATTTAAAACAAACAATGTTCTACCTAGTCTTTGTGTTTGATTTCTTCTTTTCAGGGACAACTTTTTCCACCGGAACAGCATTTGAACATCCTGCGCGCTGATAACGATCATATCGAGGTGCTATGTTTCCTTTTACTTCATACCGTGGATACTTGTTTCTTCCATCAAGTATTTCAACACGATCAGTTTTTCTTTTACAGCTCTTCTGATCATTCAAGAGCTCTCGATGCTGCTGTTGTTCACGCATAACATCTATCCGCTTAATCGCGAGTAACAGCTCTTGCATATTCGCGCAGTTGGATGCTGTTAGCATATCGGAGACCCCCCTTCTATTCATTCCGGATATGACATATGTCATTGTCTCTTTTTCTGAGAGCTGAATGGATTTAGCCATAGCTGCAATATGATAGAAGTATTCTTCTACACACTCATCAGGCTTCTTTTTTCGAAGCATAATTTCCATAAGGACAGATGAACTGTTCCCCATGGTCGGAAAACTTTGGACTAATTCCTTTTTGAATTTAGCCCAGGACGTTATATCAGTACTAGACTGATGCCAATATTTCGCGGCTCCATTCAAGCGAAGCGTAGAATACAGTAGCATTGTACGGTCATCCCAACAGTAGATTTCCGCCATACGCTCTATGTTCTGTATCCACTTCACGGCACACATGTGGCTTGTAGCTGGATCAAAAAGGGGAATTAATATCGCCAATTCTAGAGTATTTACTCGAAACTGCGAATCAGGGGTGATTCTGCTTGTGGACGGAATCGGACTTGTCACATTTTCATTTAAAGCAGATGGTTCTGGGGCGCGAAATTAAGCCGCATTCCTTAATGCCAACTCTCTTTTAAGTAGAGAGTTTTCCCATTTCACTAACTCTAGTTCACTCATTGGATTTGAAGGGGCACTTTGTTCACCAATTGTTGGTAATTCCAACTCACTGTCACCAATCTCACTCATGTCACTTGATTTTTCTTGAAACCGTTCACTATAATTACGCAATCGCACGGGATAGGATACAACCTCACATCTGAATTATTAAGATTAAATTAATAACTACTCAATCAAAATAACCTACTCGCTCAGTACTCAGTAAAATCAACTTACTGACGCGCCGGTCAAGACTGACGTCCAACTCTACCCGATCCCTTAACTCGGGAACTCATACTGACATGCACACATACACACCTTCGCATGCAAATATCCTTTTTCGTCTTTCTCGTATAGAACACACATTCACATGTCCTTTTATTCGCATGCCTAGTTTTTCCTCTTTCGCTATTCAGGCATGTCGTCGGACCACGTCAGTAAGAAGATCTATCATGCGTGTGACCGGTTATATTGCGAGCTGGGATTTTTCTCATATAACAATATAATGTTCAAAAATATATTCATTTAGTTCGACTTAACATAAAAAAAAAACAGAATTTCATACAATAAAATAGAATAAGTCACTTTAGTTATTTTAAAAACTAGTATTTTGTGGGGTCTTCTTTGGCTGTAATCACAGCTTTCAGTCATTTAATCTGCTATTGTTTTTTGTGATTTCTGGTGTAATTTTGTTCCATTCTTTATGAAGAAAGGAAATGATTTTGGATCTGACCAAAGCGCTGCGCAGCAATTGCGTGTCGCATCGAAGAAAATAAGTAGTAGTCGGAAGGTTCCAGGTCTGTTGAGTAGGGCGGGTAAAGCAAGACGTTCCAGCCATTTGCAGCATTGTTTCGTTGACCAGTGTCGCTGAGTACGCTGGAGCATTATCATGGTTGCACATCATTATTTCGTGTTTCGTGTCCCATTCCGGAGTGAGTGGTTACAAACCGATTTCAACCGAAGAAAAAAAAATGGAAACTCAAATTGAAATTGGATATTTTGAATATTAAAAATAAGCAAAGTGCTAAATTTATTATCCCGTTTTTAGAATGCAATCAAAGCAATCTTCGCTTCATAAGATAAACACACACGTTAAGTGTTAAAAGTGATAACGCGGCAAGAAGTAATTTCGTGATAAATCACCTAGTTAGTGCCAGCCAGTTGGGAAAGGATAGAACTCTTTGGATGTAAGAAATGAATGACAGGAGTATCCAAGTTAGGATAGGTCTCGTTGCTTGAAGTGTCATTAAGGATGATATTAGTGAGCGTGAAAATGAAATGTTTGAATAGTTAAAATATAGATTATATCGATGTAGAACGTGGTATGAGAGGTTTCTAAGAGACAAGGTTGATCTTATACACATTGTTATTAATTTGACAAAAAGTTCGACATGTTTACTTAACGAACACACTAGTAGTGTGGTCAGTCCAAATTTTCAACTTATGCCAGAAATCAGTAAAATATATACCAGAAATATGCAACATTTGGAAACTTTATGCTAAACATAATAATACTCCTGTGTCTAATTCATGTTTTATTTATTTTCCAATAAGTACATATAACTAATTAATTTTAACATTCTTACAATCTAAAATGCAACCACTAATATAATATTAAAGGGAAAATATAATATTTACATTAATATCATACATAAAATGAACTATTTAGACTTGTTGCTTGAAACTAGTAATTATTAACCTGCAAATCATATAATTTCATGATTTCATTTGAGTCTATTTCAGAATCCGATTCTAGGCAGTGTTCTAAATTCTTGTAGATGCTCTCGAATCGTTTCAACAACGATGGAGGTATTTTGTAATCGTGACAACATAAACTTAAAGATCTTAAATAAGTCCGGGTCAAAATTACAGAATTCAGCATTTCATTTTTGAATCTGTTCCTCTGCTTATTTTTAATTAAGTTCACACTGCTAAGCACTCTTTCTACTTATGCGTTAGATAATGGCAAAATTAAGTATGAAAATACTTGTTCAATCAGTTCTGTAATAGGGATTTTCATTTACAGAAATACGGAACTCTTTCACCTCACACCAAAAATCAACTGTGCTGTGTTTATTTTGCCATGTCATCAAATGCAGATTATTCCACTGAGATTCTAATTGTGTAATTTGCTCAGAAGAAATACTTAAAGCACTACCTCGAAGAAAGGATACGATTGACTCTTTTATTGTCTTCAATGAGTTCTCTACAGAAAAGAAGTCAATTTTTTGCAAGTGTTTGATATTTGTAGGCAGCCTAAGCCGCAATTCCTCGATAAGTTTAATCAGAAAATTCTTGCAATCATCTCTTAGGATCATCACTTCATTCGCATTAAGTGTTTCTTCTTTTATCTGGCATTCAACATATTCTTCAAATTCATAAAAAATAATAGGGTTTGGATAGTAAAAATGGTTGTAAATCAGAGGCAAAAAATCAAAATTGTCTGCTGGTTTTATTATTTTTTGGCAGAAAGACTTTACTAAAAGAGTCAAGTCTAAAAGTAATTTAGTTGAATCAGCTTGATCACTTTGAAACATTTTATTTAAATGCTGGACTTCTTTAAGAGCTGAATTTAAAAAAAGAAAATATGCATAGTTACTGGTTGATTTGTACATATCCGACAGTATTTTTGCCACGTGACATTTTTCGTTTGTAACCGAAATTTCGAAATGAGTTTTTAGCTCCAACCATTGTTCAACAATTCTTTTCACAGCTGACTCAATGGAAAGCCAGCGAGTTTGACAAGACCGTACGATTTTTTTCGGATCATGTCCTTCATTAATCAAATTATAAATTTTTATATATTGAGTTTGCCGTGCAGGAGACTTGTTGAAAAAGTTAAAGGTTTGAGATATAATGAACTCAATTTAGCTTGGAATAAACTGTGCTGCTGCACTTGATACAGCGAGCTGTATTGAATGGCAGGCACAAGGTATGAGTAGGATGTTTGGATTCTCATCTTGCAATAGTTTGATAACACCTTTGTTATTGCCAACCATGACGCTGGCATTATCTGTACCTAATCCTCGCATATTTTCAATTTTTAGTTCAAATTCCGGCAATGTTTGTTTAATTGATTTAACAATTGCAGGAGCATTAAACTCTTCTAACGTTCAAGTTTTAAAAATCTGGTAACTATTGACTTCGTACTTTTCCTATAGTATCTAACAACAATAGCTAATAATTTAGTAGTTGCAATATCTGTAGACTCATCAATAACTAAACTGAAAATTTCATCTCCTATTTCTTCTGTAATGCTAGTTTTAAAATAAGGATAGCAAGCATTTTTTAAAATTAAGCTGCATTTTGTTCGATACAATTTAATTGATGAGGCTATTTCACTATCTGAGAAGATATCCTTGGTTAGTAATGTCAGATGGTCGACTGATCTAATAGACGTGTGACATGCCACATACAAGGCTATCTTTAATTCTGATGAAATTTTATTGTTTGCATTACTTTTAAACTGGATTTCGCATTGCTTGCCTGTTGCGAAGGAGAAACACAGCTTCAAATGCTTCTTTGATTTTTTTCGAATATCCGACTCCGAAGTCTGCAAAAGAAGTTCGTCGTTTTATGGGAATGGCCGGATGGTATCGGCGATTCATTCTTCGATTCGCTATCATTACCGCTCCTTTAACGGACCTACTGAAAGGCAAATATTCCTTCAAGTGGACTGATGCTGCGGAAAACGCTTTCCAACAGATTAAACAAGCGTTAATATCTGCACCCGTTCTGATTAATCCCGATTTTTCTAAACATTTTTATATTCAATGTGACGCCAGTACTACCGGTATTGGTAGTGTGCTTTTTCAAAAGGATAATGATGGTATCGAACATCCAATTGCTTTCATGTCGGGCAAACTCAATGCCGCTCAGCGTAATTACACTATAACTGAGCTCGAATGTCTCGCTGCGGTACAGAGCGTAAAAAAATTTCGTGCGTATATTGAAGGTCTACCTTTTACTATGACAACACAGATTATCGCAGCGCCTCGAAGCAATTTTGCTAATTTCGTTGACTATCCACACCTCACGTAAAAAGACACGTCCGGCCCGTTCGACCGTCTCTGCGCAACTCTTGACACACCCACCATTTCCGGCACGTCGAACATCGAAACGCTACTTTTCGCGTAGCGTGGCGTGATCGATCACTCGTATTCGCGAAAGCTTGAGCACGATCCGAGGGTTGGAGCGAGATGACGCGTTTGAATAGCTTTGTCGGAACTTGGCGAGCTTTACACTTTCAAATAATCATTGCCAGGTAGATAGTTCTATGATTTAGTTATTTCGGGCAGAAAAGGCGCGAAGATAATTTGAATTTAGTTTATGGTACGTAACAATGTAATTTAAGCACTGATATTTTCGGAACCAAAATACAATTGCATAACTTACATCTTGCGTTTTGCTCTTCAATTAATAGCCACCTTTTGAAAATGGGCATTTTCATCCATTCTTTCCGAGCTTTTTGTCTGTATAATCTATGCATAAAATGTATGTATTTTACTTTGAAAATCGAAAACTCTTCATTTACTCACTTTTTTGAGACGATTTGTAAAGATTCGCTGTCTTTCGAGCTCCCTGGCTCACTATGCACTACATCTGAAGAGTTGCTATCTTTGAAACATCCTGGTTGAGCATGGTCTCCTAATTCACCTGTTGCGCTGCATTCAACTGCTGTACTTGGCTTCCATTTGCTATCGTTTGCGGCTTCATTTGCAGGCTTCATTTGCAGGCTTCCTAATTAAATACCTATCATAATAATAACTTTCACACACTGGGAATCGTCTGCTTAAAATGGTTTGGAATTAACTATCCATATCGAGAAAAAAATCCTCCGTAAACTGAAAATGCTAATACACTATTTTAACACTGCCGCAAGTCGGAAAAATATAATGAAATTCAACACCAATCAAATAAAAAACTCGTTCAACTCAAACTAAGAAGTTGTTACTATCACTGTACTGAACGGAATGGACAAGACGTAAACTGCTTTTGCGTCGCGCATTATGCATTATACCTTGTTTACATCGCAAGGTTTGGGGTGTTGAGATTTCGAGATCTTGTCAAATGTTCACATCGCCTTGACTAGATTTTGTTTGACAGTTCGAAAGTGACAGAAGTTAATAGAAGTAAACAAATTAGTGAGTGAAATTGTAATGATGGAAAAATTAATGGAAAGTGTTATTTTGAACGAATCTGAAATTTGAACTAATTTGAAATGAAGCACTTGGGCAAACCGCCAGAGAAAAAAAATACAAAGCTTGGAGTCCACTTCCAAAAAGCCAACTGCAGCATAACCTTAAAACAGGTTTTATATATAATTAAATATACACGAGAATTTTCTCGTTTCTAGTAGAAGACAATGGCGATGGTCGGTTTTGTGTTTAATCGGCACCAATAAGTTCACACTTGCCTGTATCGATTCGTGAAATTGTGTAGTTTTGATCGAATCTCCTCAGCCGTGAAACCACATCCATGTTCTTCCAGTGCCGCCTGCATCTCCTGAAATACGTGGCTATTTTTCCGTTGACCACATATTTCAGGAAGCTTCTGGGCCCACAGAGCCAAAAGAAGATCCTCTCCATAATCTGTCCATTTCACTTTAGGGTTATATGAACGTTTCCTTTCTGGCATTCTTTGCAAACAATCACTATGACAATTGTCACTGCTTGTCATCTGTCTGTCATGACTTGTGGTACAGTATGGTGAAAAATTTTCTTGTATCATTGCCACACGCAACCACGAGATTTTGAGTAGTTTTTGTTGAAATCTAGTGGATTTAGATCGACGAGGTTTCGATTTTTGTATGGGAAATCTGGTGGATTTCGGAGGAGATTTCGCGACATCTCACGATTTGCCAAAATCTGGTGCGTTGTGAACAAGGTATTAGATTTTTGTATGCAATTACAGCATACATATCTGGCAATGCTAAAATTTCAGATGACACATGTACCATTTCTTAGAAATAAATTTCATATTTGAATGTTGGTTTTCTTACAGTATTTCTGATTCAACCGGACAATATGCGAGTACATAACTTTGCAGCTGATGGAAATAAAAATTATGCTAAAATATACTAAATCAAGAGAAAAAATGCTAAATTATGAAATATGCTAATCTCAAATGTTTATGCTAGCTGAGTAAAAATTATGCCAAATCTAGCATAAATTATGCCAAATCTAGCATAAATTATGCCAAATCTAGCATAAAATATGCCAAAATGGCCACACAATCATTCAAACGACAATAGCCTTTTGACAAGTAACGTCACAGCAACAAAATGGCGCAAGAGCTTTGATTGTAAACCAGTGTAGGTATCTTGCTTTATAACATAGTTTATTAAACTTGGAGTAACAAAATTTACAAATATTCAGTATGAGATTTGTGTACGACGCGGCAGCGTACGCGAGAGATGTCCGCACGACGCGGTGGCTGAGAAGAGAGTAGCACGATCCCTTTGCGGCCATATTGCACGAAGGAGAATTCCTCGGTGCTGACATAGTGCAATTATATTCTCGTGACAGTGAGAGTTCCTCGTTGCTGCCATAGTGCAATTATATTCTCGTGCTGCTACACCAGAAGTGTTTATAGCGCCATCTCTTGAAAAAATCCGCTCAAAAATGCATTCAAAAAATGACGTAAACAATCAACTGCAGAATTTATCAAATTGTATTCAATAAATTGTTGGCAATCCTTTATTTCTTTTTAATGCCTTTACTAAAAGTTTTTTTTGACCTAAAGAAGCGCCAATGTTGCCCATTCTTCTTGAAGCACAGATTTTAATCGATTTGTATTTGTAATTGTATAGTTTTTCGAATCGTTTTCTAAATAAGTATGTCCAAAAGATGTTCTATGATATTTATGGCTAGGGTGGTATTTCCAAAACTTTTGGAGAGTTAAACATAAACGTATGCGTATGTGAGCTTTCGGATCTTTGTCCTGAAAAAATAAAGAAAATTACCTTAGTGTCTAAATTTTTCGGCGTTTGGCTCCAAATTATACTTCAATATAACTAGATATATTGTGTGGTCCATGATACCATCAATTATTGAAAGGTTTTCCGATCCAACGGCGGACACCCCAAAAATATCGCAGAACTAATTCCATATTTTACAGTAGGTAAGTACTTTCCCTTAACTCTTCGTTGCGCTTCCGCTATTAAAAAAATTGCCAATTTGAGCTAAGTAAATTAAATTTGCTTTCATCAGAATGTTCCGAAACAAAAAATGCTTATTTTGGAACATGTTCGTGAAACGCAGAATCTTATCCTGTTGCGCTTATCTATGAACGGATTGTGACGAAACACTTCCATAGATATCGACCCTCCGTAGAATTAATCTTATTGTCTCAGGGTATATGTACCCTATACATAAATGCTTGTTGCAAATTCCTTGCTTCACTAAGAGATTGCCACCACCAATCCAGCTTGAAATAAGCAATTTTGCAAATTATTCACTACTTGGTCACTGGATTTGAAATCACATTCACAAGGAGAAACATCGCAAGTGTTCGTCTCACTCGCTCCATCATATATAGGATGTTTTTTTAGAAGCATAGCATTTTTCAAACAAATAAAATACTGATAAATCATTGAGTTGGCCAATTTTTGTCTGTATTAGCTCGTACATTTCTTGGCATTTAGTGTTTTAAAATAATTTCTGGCATATGACTATCGCGACTGCATTTTAGGAAAGCTATTCTGTCGGTTCAGTTTTGCATCACTTTTTCCAGCACAATCGGCCTTATTTCGCTAAGAACGCGTCAAATGTTGGCTTCCAAGTCATCAATAGTGGCTGGTTCATCAGTATAGACAAGTGTCTTGACGTACCCCCACAAAAAGTAATCCTATGTAGTCAAATCACATGATCTGGGCGGCCAGTTTCCAGAACCATTTCTTGAAATGATTCGTTCATCAAAGCTTCGGCCGAATAAAGTAATGGTTTCACTCGCTGTACATGTTGTGGTATTCTGTTGAAATCATTTGTCCCTTAGACAATTGGCAATGATGTTGGGAATCAAAAAATACGAATCATTTGTCGGTAGTGACCGCCATTAACGATACCGTTAGTTCCGTCTTCAGATTTGAAGAAGAAAGGACAAATCATATCGCCGGCTTGCAAACCGCACTATGCAGCGATTGCCACTGCGACCACATCCCTCGCTTTTCGGTCGAGCTAGCCGGCAGCAGTCTGCGTGCGAAGGCGGGTGCAGCTGAGCCTCGAAGGGTTTACATACGGGATGTTGTGCCGCGCTGAGGTCCCGACGCCAAGCCAAAAACAGTGTGGGCACACATGCAATCACCTTGGCGGTCGGGACGATATAGCACCTGTCCTGGCTGAGTGCACTATTTTTTTCTTCGATGAGAGGAGAAACCTTCAAAAGGCACCCGTTGAATAATAAGGGGTAGTGTGAGATTCCTATCCACTAAAACTTCTCTCCAATCATTTTCCTACTAAGGGTTGCCCAGTAAAATAAGTGCGACAACTGCCTGTTCCAATTTAACCAATGCCCATACGGTTGAAATCCGCGCCGTTAACCGTACCCGTCATCTTGTTCCACTTGATCCAGTTCATGTGGCTACCCTGAAGAACTCTTGTCGTGAGGGACGAGAGGACCCTAGCAGGGAGCCCCATGGAGTTCGGATAGTCAGCGGATGTTGTGACTCCGAATTTGTGCTATGATAGGTGTAAGGTCACTAATATCTTTATATTTCCGGACTTTCCTCTCATGTGCTTCATCAAAGGAAGTTGCTCCACTGACTATCTGAGTGTCTATGACATGGACAAAATCATCTTTGATCGCAAGAAGGTCAGGCTTGCGTAAACCAACGCTGGTCTGAAAACGGTGCTCCGCATGTACTGCATATCCTTTATCTTTTAGAGCGGATTTTAAAGCTCTAGATACCGCGTCGTGCCTTTTTATTCTGCCACCATGAGTACGGTGGCATTGTTGAATGATGAGGGCACTGGTCTCGGTGACCCAACATCCGGCGCGGCATCTAATATTTTTATTAAGTCTTTGAATCCCATGTGATGTGCGGATTCTAGAGGGTAAGCAGCTCACCCTGACATGATGGTATTGGACATAGTCCTTGCCAGGGATTGCGTGGTTATCATATTCTCTTAGCTCGAAGCCATCAGTTGTTTGGTGGAGTGACTTGTCCAACCAACGCTTCTGAGACTCCAGCCACACAGGCGATGCGCCAGAAACTTTTGCGCAGATTCGCCCTCCGTGATGCATAGTGTACGCGAGCTGCAGTTATTTCCTTCGACGTTTCCAGGGCCAGAAGTTTTGTAGTGCTGCACTGTGCACTCTGCAAGCACAACTTTGAAAGGAAGTACTTCGGACGCTAGCGCGCTAATGGTTTTTCGCGGAAACTGTACAGGGAAGCTTAGTTCATTGTGCGGCAAAGTTATCTCGTCCTGCGCATATGACTTGAACGTGGGATTTTCAATTAATACGTTCATGAACACGCACAGGTTTTTACGAACCATGCGTTCATTAAGGATAGCGCCACCAGTGGGCTTCCCCGCATGGAACGCAAGCCAATCCCGAACAATTGTTTGTACGGCGTATTCTACGTGCGTTCCCTCTTTCCTGGTCGCAAAGCAATTTACAAGTGACACCTGTTGGAATCCGCGTTGCGACCGCGCAACTTCAAACTCGACAACACCTTTGTTCCAAACAACCAAGTGTGGTGCCGCTGATGCGCGCGTCAAATTCTCACCCCAGTATTGTCGAAAACCTTCATAATTCCTCACGCTTTCAACCGTAAACCTAGAGGACAACAGATTCCAATTGAACGGGCTAGGCTGAAATTCGCATTCGTCGGCACCGACTTCTTCGCCGAACATGACCGACGCGCATAAATGTTCAGTTCCCTTGTAGCGCCCCATGGATAGACCCCTTCCGTCCTTCCAAACACTTATAGAATTTGTGGACGCATTTATTTCCACACGGAGTACGGAGATTGCAATTTTGTTATGTTCTGCGAATATAGCGCAGCGCAGAATCTCGCGGAACAAGGACAAGAACGCACCGTTCTTCCATGCGCTTCTGTTCGTTTAGAACCCAGCGCACCTCAGTGGTCTGCTCTACACTGCCAAATAATGACGCACTGGACCGCAGATCGGTTTCCGAAGTCCCTGTTGAAGTCGCTGCGTTATGTTGCACGTCCATGGCTGGACTATAAATGTTTTAAAAAAATAGTTGTAGCGGGGAAGGGATTTTCACATACGCGGAACAATTCTTGCATGCCTTAAATTTTAAAAGTAAGAAAAGGAGGTGCTCTTAGAGTATTATTCGGTGTTGTACGGGTGCTCGTAACAAGTCTTCGTGATAAGGCTTCTTGTAGGTCCTTGGAGTCCTTGGCGACACACTGTGTTCGTCCCCATGCCTTCATTTCTGGCATGCTAGTTACTGCTCCCTCGCACTCGCAATATTGTGCGCGTCTATTACGGCACATTTTATCCTTTTTTTAATATTGTAAAGTATGATACTTTATATCAAAATATTTGATTTTCTGCATTTACATAACGCTAGACAACATTAAACACCCTATTTTCAAACATACAATTATGGAATGTTTGTAATAAGAATTAGATTCACGACTAGAAATTTTGTATGAGGTAAATTTTCGCGAATTAACAATGTTATGTAATGGTGAATAAAATAAAAATAAAAGATAAAATTCAGGTTGCCTTATAAAAATAAACATAAGGTTTGTTCGCAAATTCAAACAACTCTTAATGTGCACCACCCACTGCAAATAATTTAATAAATCACATCATGTAAGCTTGTTGATATAAATATTCGCCGATTATTTTATGTTGAAACACAACAAAATTGTTATAATTACTCTTGAAAACTTTGTTCCAAATCGCCTGGGATGTGATATTGAGCAAAATTACGAAGATTTTGTAGGTAATCGACATAAAAGCATTGGATTCCCGAAAATCTAAACCTTTTGCGTACTTCTTACTTATCGGCACGAAAAATGTACACGACACATTGTAATTCTTATGCATTCTTAATGTTGTTTGGGTCTAATAATAAGCTGATTCTTAATTAAATTACGTTCAAAGATAATGGTAAAATATTATAACATTGCCCGAATCATGACCATTAACATGTGTCGTTAAATGCTGGCAGCAAGTTTGTTGTAAATTAAATTGCATTTCCTTTCCACGCGGATTGTGTCAAGTAGTTTCTTCTATGGTACATAACAAAGCACATCCAAACAGAATCGAGCTGTTACGTTGAATATTGCAAATACATTTTTGCGAACCTTCTATATTCAGCTTTCGCACACCAATGCCTCGTATTTAATTGTTTGCTTCATTTCCGTGTAGCCTGCCTATATATTACTTAATGCCGCTCAGAATTACTTACATAATGGTGTTGTAGTGTTTTTTTCTTTATTGCATGCAACACTTTCTCTTACGAAAACAATACGCAATTTTGTACACATATGGTGTGAAGGCCAGTTATGTACTTTCTCTTCAATATATACACATGTTTTATGGCCCTGTTGTCAGTGCCAGAGATTTAACTGCTACATCGAGCCAGCGTACAGATCAACAGTCATTTTATATACTTGTGATATTTAAAATTAACTACCCGCTGCTTTTGAATTCGAACGAGATTTTCGCCTGGAATACAATACCGTTAAAGTGTAAGCTGTAGAGGGAGATTTCGAATTATTCCAAAAGCTACAAACGTTATACTTTGGAATGAACATGGTTCAGCCATATACTGGGAAGTTAAAAATCATTAAAAGTCATTATGACCTTAGAGTTCATTTATGTCATTACAAACTGGTAGCAATTATTTTCAGTTTAAATATATAAATTATGAATGTAATGCGTTGGCGCGAATATTGCATACCAAAGGATCGTCATTAACATTAAGGTAAACAGGAAAAATTCATTGTAGCTCGGAACCAACATATATAAGACTAATGCAGGTACACAGCGAATGCGGACTTCATTTGGAAGTCATTAATATGCTCAAGCGTCTAATTCCAAAAATTAAAACATTATGCAACATTTGTCCTGCTATGAACTTGTAAAAAATTTGTATTATGTTACAACATGACACGAAACATTTCGTCGGCGTCAATGCAGGAGCTTGTAAATGCAAAACTAATATTTTTGGCAGGCGCAAATAAAAAACTTCTCAGAAGCAATGCAAACATTAAAATTGAACATTTGTACCTACAGTTTGTACCTACACGGTCCTGCATTGACGACGCCGATTTACATGCACATGGAATTCAAAGGGTACATGGAGTTGCCAAGTAAATTTAAAAAGTCATTGAAGTTTCGCGTGAATGTTTAACGTCCTGTGTTTCCATTTATTCGAATGCAGCCCAGCCTTTTTCTAATCACTTAGGGTTTCATTTTTTACTTTACATAACTTAAGACTTAGAAAAACCCTTGATGTGTCATTGCTAAAATCGGGATGAGAAATTTGTGGTGAGCCTAACTAACCTTTCGCGTTCCACACGTTATCCTGGTATCCAAGTATAATCCTATTAAAGTAATTCCAAACAGTCACTGACACTGCACAACTTGTTTTCACTAGGACCTTTAAAAAAATTTCAATAGAACTCTCGGTTGCAACCAGAGACGTGCAGACGTTTTTACACCACGATATTTATTATGTGACAACTGAAGTTACTTCGAGAAATTACTCCTTAATCGTGGAAATTGACTTCGCGCTCAATTTAAGAAGCAAGCTATTTCACTTTCGTCTCACCACTCATCAGTATCTGATCAATGTTTAGTCACGCTTCGGCGTTACTAATATACCAGTATATAAGCATCCGCTGTGTTTATCAACTAAACATTAAACTTGCAGGATCGGCGCGCCCCAATACTTCGATATGATTTTATCGCTTTTATTGGTTTTCCTACTCGCATGAAATACGATATTTATGAAGATATGCAAATGTAGCGGATACTTTGATTATGAAATTAATATGTTGCGAAAGCATATCGCGGCTAAAACTACAGTTTCACGTATTTTTGTTGACCACGAAATTTGCATTTACATTCATTCATATATTATTGGCATGAATCAGGTTGATTAGAAGTAAGTACAAGCACGTTGTGAAGTCCGTATTGTATGCCGTTTTCTAACTTGCAATATACATCACGCGAAACCATTGCAGATGTATGCTGATGTTATGATTTTGTACTTTTACAATTGGAAAACCTCCACACTCCCTAAAAATACTACTTGTGCCCTTTAAAAAAATTAGGCTTAATTGTCCCGGTGTTTCTAAAGTTCACACCAAGGTACCGCCATTCGTCTGAGGGTTTGAGTTGTTTTATCTGCTGCCCGTTCTGCAGGTGGAATAGATTATCAGTTATGACCTCGATTTTCTTATTTTTCCCATCGGGAATTATTGATAGGGCAACACACTTGGAGGAGTTCAACTCGAGTCCCAGCCTTTTGGCCTCGGACTCAGCGTAACGCAAGTTCGCTTTCATTCCTTTGCTGGTTTGTGCCAAGACGATGACGTCGTCAGCACAGACGATAGCGGTCAAAGGAACTTCGTTGACTTCAATGCCAATTTCCAATCGAAGACTTCGAAGGACCTTACCCAGCGAAAGACAAAATAGAGTGGATGACAGGGGGTCTCCTTGACGCACTCCCCGCCTAATCTTTATCAGATCCGAACGACCATCAACTGTTTCAAGAACGGTTGTACTATTAGCATATATATTTTCGACATATTTTACAAAACCAGTCGGCAAACCATTCCTCCGAAGGACTCCGGCGACGGCAAAAGGCTTTAGCGAAATCAAGGGAGCATAAATGCACTTGCTTGAATTTGCGCCTGGCCTCATCCAGCACTTCGGCTAACACCATGATATTATTGGTGCAGCCGTCATTTAGGCACCTTTGCCTCAAATCTATTAAATTGGCCTCCCTGAGACGGTTGGCCAATATCTTATGTAGGGGCCTTACGATGACACTGGCTATACTGATCGGGCGGAAATCAGATGGAGCCGTGCTTTTGTCTTTCTTTGGAATGAATATTGTCTGACTGGTTAGAACTTTTGGTGGAAATGATCCATTAACTTATACAATATTAAATAATAATGCTTTTATGGTCGCCGGAACTGTGTTCCATTGCTTCGCTGAAATGCAGTCAATACCAGGAGCAGAAGAGAACGGAATTTTAACGGCAACCGCTTCTTCGCACGTGATTGCATGCCAAATAAACTCCAGATCAGTTCTCACGACAGAATTACTTTCGTGGTAAGTGACGGACTCTTGAGTCAGTACGGGCTCCCAATATTTAATCATATTGTATCATCCTATTTCTCTTGAGCATCGTCCAAGATCCTCCGTGCTGCACGACCTAGACGTGTTTGAACTGGTACTAAACTTTGGCATACTCTCGGCGCCGTTGTCGTCTCCGCCACTTCCTGTTCTTGACTACAGGTGCCACATCGCTTTCTTTGTTTTTACGCTTTGCTTCGGGGGAGGCGGTGGAGGAAAGAGCGTATCAATCCAATCGGCAATCCTGTTTGAAACCTCCTCCCCGCTCAACAGACTAAGCCCGATTTGAGCTAATGGGGCGTAACGTTCAAGATTTTGGTCGCTCCGGACATTGAAGGCTAACCTACGAACGACCGAGCGCATATCACCGTAGATTGAACTCCATCTAGAACTAGTAGTGGTCAGAGAGAGAGTCGACTATCATTCGCAGGCGAATTCAAGAACGACTCACTCACAGAATGAAAGGAGGGTGATGAGGCTGGGCTACTGTCGCTGTCTCCGGGCGAAACAATAGGACTGGGCTCTGGATTGGCCCTGATATCTACGATAGCAGTTTCAACCATTTCTTTGTATTCTTTATTGCAGCGCGCACCCTTTATGGAATCAAGAGTTTTTGACCCATCAGGACTGTGCTCTAAAAGGTATTGGTTAATAAACTTCACTCCAGAGACCGTTGCGACCGCTTCTTCCCTCGCCATCATTCTTAGTTCTTCTTGTGACCACGTTTTGTTAGTTCTCTCCACTCTTACCTCAGCGTTTGTTGTTTCAATATGTTTTTTGCGCCTGTGGACACCAAGGCCAATCTTTGTCTTGAATGCCATCTGGCAATCTGTACAACGGAATTGCGGGCCGCTGTCTGATGACGACGGCCCAGAGATATTATTTGCTACGTTGTTTTGTGGAACAAGATGATTTTCAGCGTTTATGGTGTAATTTTCGCTGGGGCTGACAGCGTTATGTTTATTGGTTTTACCGGGACGGACAGTGTTTATATTATTGTTGGACCGGAGTATCCGAGAGGGCGAAGTGACCCTCCTCCGGAGATTATAATTTCTATTTTCATTATTGTTCATACCAACACATTAAATTTCGGGCATCGGAGAGCTGGTAGCACTCCTTACTCTAGGGCTAAGCCCCAAACCTCTCTCAAAATAAAATTTACCACAGCCCTAAGGCCGAAAACATATGGTCATAAGACCTCATGATAAATCAATGTCTCTGGGCCGAGGGCACGACAAAATATCCTGAGGTCTGTCAGCAAAAGACTAGCTCTACTGTGCGAGTTCTCCATGCGGTGTTGTCTACGGGGCCGAGGTTCCCCTAAAGTTTATCAGCAAAAGACAAGCTCTACTGTGCGACTTTCCCTTGCGGGTGGATCATTTAGTAATAACCAGGATGCGCCGCGAGGAGACGATCCGCATTACATTCCTAAAGCTACTCCTAAAAACTAATGCCTAAACCTATCTTAACCAATCTTATAGTCTAAAATTATTGCGATTATCGCAATCGATGTTGAAGCAGCTGTTCAGATTGTCATGGACATTTGAACAAATTTAAATTGGGCGAGAAGTCAACCTCTCGCTCCTGTGCTGTGCCATTCCAATCTGCAAGGAAGCTAACCTGATGAAATGTGCATTAACATTAGTAAAACAAGATTACCTCTTCTTACTGCAATGAGTTCTTATCTTGTTCTTAACAGTTGTTACCAACTATTTGTTGAAGCACTTATGAGACTGTGCTGGAGACTTTATCTATGTATACATGTTTGTATGTAGCATGTTCCATTTGACATACAAAAAACACTGCAGTAATTACCAGCTTGAAAGACGGTAATGCCGCATTAGAGTTCCGATTAACGCATGTAATATAAATGACAAAAGAATAGCATCTTTACTTACGCAGAAGATATCTTTTCGATGCACCAACAACCGAGAACGGTAAGCATTTCGCTATTTTTTCCGAGGAGAGGAGAAACCTTCAAAAAGCACCCCAAGCAGACGGCGCAAGGGGTAGTGTGGGATTCCTACCCACTAAAACTCCTCTCCTATCGATTTCCCACCTCTGATGACAGGGGGCGGGTTGCCCTAAAAAAACATGTGATCGAAGGTCACAACGTGAAAAACAATAACGTACCGACCCTAGCCAACTCCCATACGAGCGAATTCCGCACCACTGCCCATCGTGCCAGTCATTTTATTCCAACGTATCCAGTTAGTATGGCTTCCTTGGATCACCCTTGTTGTTATCAATGTCAAACGCGAGACGTCATACCAAGTTCTTTCAGGTCATGGGCGGACTTCGAAGCCCAAACTCCTCTCCATAACAGGGTACATGACGTATATGACACCTCTGATGATCCCATGTTGAATTTCTCGGCAATTTTCTGAGTAAGGTCATTGATGTCTTTATATTTCCTTACTTTAGTATCGTGGCATTCGTTAAGCGATTTAGCAGCACTGACGATTTGTGTGTCGATGACATACACTCTATCATCCTTTGCTGCGAATTGGTCTGGTTTCCTTATACCGACGCTGGTCTTAAACCTGGTTTCTCCGGTTGTGGCGAATCCCTTGTCCTTTCGTTACTGCGTCGTGCCTTTTAATCCGTCCGCCGTGCGTTCGATGACATTGCTGGATTACGTGTGCACCTGTTTCTGTAACCCAGCACCCTGCCCTGCAACGTATATCCCTGGATGCCCGCTGGACTCCCCTAGATGTCCTTATCCTAGTTGGAAGGCTGTTAATCCTAATGTGGTGAAATTGGATGTAATCCCTACCAGGGACTGCATTATATGTTTGGTCGACCCACGCGCTAGAACTTCTAACGTTCGCACTCTCGCGTAACTCGTACCCGTCGTTAGATTGGTGGAGCGACCGGGCGCAGTGCACATATAGTACACGCCTTTTTTGCCCAATGGAGCCTCTTCTGGATGTAGCTAGAACAAAAGGCTGCACTAATCGTGGCGCTCGGTGACACTTCTAAGGACTTGATTCGGTGCAAAATTAGTTGCGGTATGGAGGTTTCAAACGCCGGTAGACCAAGTCCTCCATCCTTAACCGCGGCGTGAAAGTATGCTTTAGGGACATCATGGAGAAGTCTAAGCCACTTCCTAGTGGCCATTCTAATTTGCTTGTCAAGTGCTCTAAGTTTACCAAGGGTTGTTCCGGCTAAAACTACCTTATAGTAAAGTCTAGGGATAAGATAGGTGTTAACTATCTTAATACGCTCCTGTGGTTTTAGAGGGGCCTTTGACAGACGTTCAAGTAGGGAGCTCATTACACGACGAGCGCGTAACGCTCCTGTAAACCTGAAGTCAATACCTAGGTAGGTCGATTCATCTATCGGGTTTAATTGCTTTATACTTGATCCATTTTTGAGAAAGAATTGCGGTGTCGTTAAAAATTTTCTTTTCTTTTGTTTTCCTGCGGGAACGACAGATAACGCAAGGCATTTAGAACTGTTCAATTCTAAGCCTAATTGCGAGGCCCTCTCCTCGCATATTTTTAAATTTAAACTCATACCCTGGATGGTTTCTGAGAGAAGAATAATATCGTCTGCATACGCTATCGAGGTAGTTAGCTGTCCCTGCAGCTCGACGCCTACTTCGGGGCGCATCTGGTTTATTATTTTGTCAAGTGTCAGGCAACAGAGAATCGAGGAAAAAGGGTCACCCTGGCGGACTCCCCTCCTTACCTTAATTCTCTCGGACCTGGTTCCGTGTACTTCTAGTAACGTTGTGCTATTATTGTAAGTATTATTAATATAATCGACAAAACCTGAGAGCAGGCCAGCTTCGTGTAGTGCACCCGTAACGGCATGCCTGCTTACACTATCATATGCTTTTGCAAAGTCCAATGAGCATAGATGTAATTGTTTGAGCTTCTCACGTGCCTCATCCATTATGGTAGCAATAGTTAGAGTATTTTCGGCACATCCGTCCTCAAAACAGCTTTGTCGCTGATCCACTAGTTTGGATTCCCTTAATCTATTAGCCAAAATCTTGTGTAAATGTCTTACCATCACTGAAGATACACTTATTGGTCTGAAATCACCTGGATTCAGACTGTTTTCTTTCTTTGGGATAAAAACCGTTCTACTTATGAAAATTTTCTCTGGGAAAGTCCTAGTTAACAGCACGATATTAAATAAAAGGGCCTTGCGGTCCGGAGATATAGCATTCTATTGTCTGACCGTTATTCCGTCGATTCCTGAAGCCGATGACCGTGGCACCTTAATCGCAGCGCACTCTTCACACGATACCGCCTGCCATATATTGGCAAGGGCTTGTTTCGCTGGCGTTGTTACTCGGTTAAAGGGCTTTGAGTCGCACGATAATTTCGGCTCCCAATAATCAAATATCGTTTCCATGTCCGATATCTGAGCGATACCTGTTTTGCCATCTAGTATGTTCTTGGCTGTTCTGCTCATATTTTTCTTTAAATTGTTTTGCATCTTGGCGTATTCACGGCGTCTTTACCGCCTTCGAAATTTTCTATTCATTACTAAAGGTGCACTTGGAGCGTCCCTTCTCTGCCTTGGTCGTGCAGAGGATGGTGGGGGAAACATCAAACAAACATTTCACAATATCCTGGGAAACATCGTCCCCCTCCAGAAGTTTAGTACCAATTTGGACTAAATCATTGTCGCGTTCTTGCTCGCTTCTCATCTTCTGCAAAACTACCCTATCGCAGATCTGATGTTAACGTACATAGAGCTCCATCTCGAGCTCGAAGTGGATAAAGAAAGTCTTTCCTACTCTGGTGACATATATGTCTCGCTAGCTGAGTGGTAGGATGGAGAACTGGCCGGACTACTATCACTGGACTGTGCCGCCAGATTGAGCTCGTTTGTCCTGATATCTGTAATAGCAGCCTCGACCATCGTTTTGTAGTTCGCTTTGCGGCGCGCACCCTTGATGGCATCAAGTGATCTTGTGCCACCAGGACCGTGCTCAAAGAGATATTGATTAATGAATGTCTCTCCTGAAATCATTGCGACCGCCTCAATCCTAGCCATCAGCCGCAACTCTTCGTTGGACCAAGTTTTCTTTGTCCTTTCAATTTCGATTTCATCGTTAACTTGCTCAACGTGCACCCGCCTTCGATGTACGCCAAGACCAATTTTTGACCGGAATATTCGGTCACAGTCCGAACATGGCCAATTCTGTCCTTGAACAGATGGACCCGCAAGAATATTATTGTTTGTAGCATTACTATGAGATTTGGCGATATGGTTACTGCCCCTTGGGGCGATATTATTGTTAACTCCATTGTTGGTCCGGAGTATCCGAGAGGGCCGATCGACCCTCCTCCGGAGATTATAAATTTCATTTTCATCATCTGTGTTACCAACATGAAAAAAAGGCGGGCATCGTAACACCCCTTACCCCGGGGAGTAGGTCCCAAACCTCCCTCAAAACTATCATTTCACGACCCTAAGGCCGAGAGCAGGTACATGGCCTTTGTTCAAGCAAGGCGAGCCAAACAAGACCTTCGACCTCATGAAAGATAGGTCCATGGATACGTGGGTACAACAAACTCCCTTGATGTCGGTCGGCAAAGTTCGATATACGAGTTCCTACCGTGTGACATCTGCATGCGTAGTCTAAGGTCCGAGGGAATGACCACCTTCCCTTCAGGTGTAATGAAACGAGTACTAGCGAACATTGTCGCTTCGAAATTTCAAGCCAACAGGACTTTCGTCTTGTTGGCCTCAATGGACGTTAAGTCCCCGGGACGAGGCAACGAGCCCAGGTGTCGTTCAGACGAATTTGGGTTCGGCCTCTACCTAGCTAGAGGAGTGATGGCTGCTGGCAGGCCAGCTCAGCTCGGCGCGTATCGTCGTGGGTGCGTTCTCTAGCATCAGTCCCGAATCTCATTTCCAGAGATTCAGCCATCAAATTGCCCGCTTACATATCGACAAAAAAAAATGTCATTCAACAAAGCAAACTATTCATCTTGTGAGAAGAATTCTCGCGCGCATACCGAGATAATACCGCGTTCAAGGGCTGCCCGAGAGAAAAAAAATCTTTACGTTACATTGGTCTATTGGTGGAATTCCGAAGCTACTCAAAACAAAAACAGGCAAGAAAGAAAAGAAAACGAAAGACTACCGCGTACCAAAACAATCTCTCGGGTGGCCGTGCCACTCTCGAATTGGAAGACGAGCTTCAGCGGAACTCGCCAGGCGCAGATGTCGCTGCCTGGGCCCGCCCTACCATGGCCTAGCGCTTGCGTGTCCGAATGTGTTGTGCGCACTAGGCCCACCACTACTTACCTTGGCCGGTCTTCTTGCGTGTTGAGGAAGGAGTAAATAAATGAATTCATTGCTTACAAACTATATTTAATTTTAACTTAAAGATAACCTATATACGTCCCTTTTAGCGTTCTTGGCCGCAGGACATAGGGTATAACTAACTGTCAAATTCGCGATTTCAGCTGTGATGATGGCATGATAATGTTTTTGTTTTGTGTCGGGTTACGTATTGCTTCTTCTTCGTTTTCCAGCTAATTTTGTCGCGCCGTTGCTGCACCGGGGTCGTTCCAATCGATGTTGGCCCGGTGCGCTAGGTACTGGGCACGATTCGTAAAACGCAGCCCGCATTTCTTACATGACTTTTCATACACCTGTGGGTCTTTGTGTGTGCGTAAATGGCGCGACAGGTGCGATGCACGTCCGAAAATCGATGGACAAAGGAAGCATGGGAATGTGTCCGGAACGTAAGGCTGCGAGGCGGGCGGATGCACACGTGCCACGTGCTCCTCCAAGTAAACTGCACGCGTATACTTTTTCGGGCAGGCGTCGCAACGATGCATCTTGCTGTCGTCGTGCAACGCGCCGTGATGTTGCAGCGCATCGGCGCGCGAAAACCTGCGTCCGCATTCGTCACACTGGAACGGTCTGAGAATCCGTTCGTCACACCAAGTACCAACTTTTCGTTCCGTTGATCTTCTTTCGTCGGGCTAGGAGAACAATGGATTTATAACCGCTACAGCCGCGGCCTGTTGCTGGCTAGCCTCGTCCAGTCCGCTCGAGCTCAAAGAAACGAATCCCTGTCTCCCTGGCAGCAATCCTACTCGTCCGTCCGCTAGCGGTTCTTCGCAAAAACCGGTCGGGTAGCTGCCCAAACCGGACTCCCGCTTGAGCGCGGCAAGCTGGTTTTCTCGGTGTGCAGGGTTGCCGCTTCTGGATGCACCCAAAAATTCCAAAAATTATTATTTTTGGCTGCGTGCGCTATTACAACACAGGCATGAGTGCTTCGACCTCCGAAGCAGACGTGCCTGAAGACTCTGGTTTAGGGTCGAATGTCTTTGGCGTGATATATTCCCCAGACCTTGTTGTCCGGGCCCGTTACTTGAAAGCATGCGTTGCCGTGTTGCTTGGTGATGGTAGCCTTACAGAATTTCTTGTCCAGTTTGGCGTTGTAATGGTCCACCGCCTTACTTTGTCCAAAATTTCGAACATATACGGTGTCCCCGACCTGGAACTTCGGTTTTCTAGACCGCAAGTTCTAGACCCTCACCTGTGCCTGCGCAGCTTTAGCTAATCTCTCTACCACCTGATTGCGGATCAGCTCCATACGTTCGTGATGTAGCAATTCGGTTTCGGGCTCTTTCAATAGATGTATGGTTCTTAGTAGAGCGTAGGTGCTCCCATGCCCGATCATGTTTTGCCCGAACACGACGAAGTATGGGGCGGAACCAAGGGAGACATGATAAGCTGTCCGCAGTGCACAGTTGATGGCCGACAGCTTCCGATCCCAATCACGTTGATTCGGGTGCACATATGCTCGTATCGCGGCCAACACCGAACGATTTACACGTTCCGAGGCGTTTGCCTGGGGGGAATAAATAGCCGTATAATGGTGGCGTACGCCGTACTCTTCCAGGAGCTGGTTGAAGAGATTGCTCCGGAATTGAGGGCCATTGTCAGAAGTGATGATTTCGGGAACTCCGATCAAGTGAAATAAATCTTCTTCCAGATAGTGGGTGATAAGTTTTGCCGACGCGGCTTTGAGGGGTTTAAGGAAGGTGAACTTGGATAGGTGGTCCAGGACAACCAGAATAAAGGTGTGACCAGTAGACGATCGAGGGTACGGGCCGAGGAGATCAATATACAAGCGTTGGAAGACACGTTCTGGAACACCGGTAGGACGCATGGGTGCTCGAAGGGTTTGGTTGGGCGCCTTGGTCTCTTTGCAGGTTTCGCACGAACTGACATATGCAGCGACCTGTTTGGTCATAACTGGCCAATAGAAGAGCTCTTTAAGCCGCTTGACGGTCTTTCCGATGCCTCCATGTGCACTTAGCGGATGATTATGGGCTCGCTGTATCAAGGAGGTCGTCAGTTCGTCCGGAACCCATAGCTTCCATGCATCTCTGTCTATTGCAATGTCACCAGTGGCATGCTGGCAACGCTTGTATATAAGTCCCTCAAGAACTCGTAAATCCGGCAGTTGCGCTCGCTCTTGCGATATTTGTCTTGCAAGCTCTACATACTTTTCGCTCATGAAATGTGGGGAGGAAAGATCGATCTCGATGGTGTTGGTTGAGATCTCCTCTAATTCAAGACCTTCTGGAGAGAAAACTCTTTACAGCGAATCCGGCACTACGTTTTGGCTTCCCTTCCTATGCGTAATTTTAAATTTGAAGCCTTGGAGTTTCAAAACCCATCTTGCCAACCTGCCATGTAAATCCGAGAGTGTCATTAGCCATTGTAGCGAGGCATGATCCGTGATGACCTCGAATTCATGACCTTCTACATAGGCTCGGAATTTCCTAATAGCTAACACGGCGGCAAGACACTCCTGTTCAGAAACGGTGTAGTTTCGCTGCGCAGGGTTGAGCTTATGAGACATGTAAGCAACAGGGACTTCCACACCATCGTCGGTCTTCTGCATCAGTACCGCGCCGACGCCATGTTGACTTGCGTCACAGTGTATGGCGAAGGGGCGTTTGAAATCGGGACTGTGCAGAACCGGTGCGGTGCATAGAGCATTTTTCAAATCTTGGAAAGCCCTGAGGCTGACATCGTCCCACAGAAACTGTCGCTTACGCGATAGGAGGTCCGTGAGGGCTGTGGATAGAGCTGCAAAATTTGGCACGAAGCGTCGGTACCAGCCACACATTCCGAGGAAACGTCGCAACTGTTTTACTGAGGTGGGGCGCGGAAATTCCTGTATGGCTTGCACCTTGCTTGGATCCGTTCGGATTGTACCATTGCCGATGATATGGCCCAAGTATCTCACCTCTTTCATGAGGAACTTGCTCTTCTCTATATTGATGGTCAGTCCGGCCTTACGTAGGCACAAAGCAATCTCTTGGAGCAGCTGAAAGTGCTCGTCTAGAGTCTCGTTGATCAACAGGAGATCATCTAGGTAGACGAAGACCTGGTGGCGTAAGTGTGCTGGGACGACCTTATCCATCAACCGTTGCATCGTTTGGGGTGCGTTACACAACCCAAACGGCATGGTGACGAATTGGTACAACGGGCGACCCGGTACGGTAAAGGCTGTCTTTTCCTTAGACCCTTCTTCCAATGGGATCTGCCAAAAGGCGTCTTTTAAATTGAGGCTAGTTATAAACTGAGCTCTTGGAAGTCGACTTAGTATCCCATCGATGAGTGGCAATGGATAAGCATCCTTTACCGTGACCTGGTTCACTTTTCGTGCATCCAAACACATTCTTACCTTCCCAGGCTTCACTACTGCCGTCCGCAGTCTTTAGGCTCACGTTTAATTTTTCAACGTGGTGTAGGGGGTTGGCTAGGACTTTTCTTGCAAAATTTGCTGCCAGACAGCTTACACTAGCCCCAGTATCGATTAACCCACGCACCTGTTCGTTTTCGAACAGAGTGACATTGGCGTATGGTCTTAAATCGTCAGTGGGTTGGTCCACAATGGTTGTTGAGACGTATATGTTTTTGTTGCGCAGGACCCTCTTCCAGAATTTCCTCAGTCGTAATGTTGACCTCTTCGGATATTTTGGGAGAAACTCCTCCACACCAAAAATACGCTCTCTTGCTCGCCGATATTCCTTCATGCGCACATGGTAAGGTTTGTGAAATGCGTGACTGCTGGCCTGTACGTAAATTGAATCCTCAGAAGGAGAGAGACACGGGGTGTGAAGACTACCACGCTTTAAAATGCGGATAGAATTTTTAGTAGTGCTATTTGTTAGGGAGAGATCACTTGTAAAAGATTTGCATTTAAATGATAGTTCGTCGCAGTAGATGCCTTCTCGGTGTAGGACGCCGAACGCCGGATCTTGTATTCCTCAAGTGTGATCCGGGATTTAGCGCTGTATAGGAATAGCGCACTTTTAGTGAGGGAACAGGGTTAAATTGAAGTACCTACCGGCAAGTTAATTGCCACATATCTGGCGCAGGATTCAAGATCCAAGCTAGCCGATATTTTTATTCTGTTTTACTTTTAGCGACTGCTTACGCTTTAATTGTAGCGCTTCTAAAGCCAAGTTACGGCTCGAGCGTATTGCCAAACTACGGCAATAGTAGATAATTAAAAACGAGTCAAAAGTAAGACTATGACTATATTTTCTTTTGTACACTTTCCTTTTATACACTTTTTACAACTTAACATATAATCCCTACTCTAATATTTTATTCTACTTAATACATAATCCCTACTCTAAAACTGGAAGAATTGAATATGGTAAATTCATTCTACCAATCAAAATATCGATCAGCACTTTTCCATATGACCCAATTTAAAAATGCAACACTCATAATAGTCCATGAGTGAAATGTAACACTCATAATAGTCCATGAGTAATATGCAACACTCATAATAGTCCATGAGTAATGACTACTCAGGTTTCGTACTTTGTGTGTACATTACACATGCCAATGCTAGGCGCCGCTTCGTCTAGAGCGATCGCAATGGGTTAGTATAAACATTCGTTCATATGTCTATTTTTAGTGACAACATGAATTGACTTTCGTGTGAGTGTAATGCGAAACGAGTATGCAAAGTGAGCATTACAAAGTGATCGTAAGTTATGCATTTGTATATTCTACGATTGCTCATTGATTATTAATTTGTGGGTTTAGTTTATAGTAAAATGCTGATTGATTGTGTAGATATGTGTAGATCCACTACACCCTTAACCTTTTGAGGTGAGAGTTTGGGTACAAACTCGAGACTTATTTTAGGTATTTTTACATGTCTTATATTATATTTTTATTCATTGTTATTCCCCTTTTTTTTTTTTTTGAAAATCTTAAGTCTATTATTGTGTATCCATTTTTTCTTATTATCTATTTCCAATAGTGTATTTACATTATTTTTACTTAGTACTTTAAATGGACCTTTATACGGTTTCTCATGTTTTCTTCTGTTCTCTACTTTTAATAAAACAAGATCGTCTATTTCTATGTTTAATGGTTTTGAATAACATTCTTTATTTGTTCTAATCATTTTAGCTTTTTCAATTAAGTCCTTTGCTTTTGTTAGAGACATTTTTAATCTAATTTTTAATTCATTTCTGTAATTCTCTAAATTGTATATTTCTTCTGAATCGCTTAAAATGTCATTTGGTAAATAGGATAGTTTGCCGAATACTAGTTCGTAAGGTGTATAATTTGTGTCAATGTGTGGAGTTGTATTGTATGAAAATGTATAGAAAGGTATCCATTCGTCCCAGTTGTTGTTATCAACGAAGGACAGTAAGTATTCGTTTAATACGCGGTGGTTCCTTTCTATTACACCTAACGACTCATGATGGTAAGGGGTTGAAAATATTTGTTTTATATGTAGTAACTCGCATACTTCTTTCATTAGACTGTTTGTAAATTCTGTCCCTAAGTCCGTTTTTAGAATCTTGAAATGACCGTATAATAAGATAAATTTATTTACTATAGCTTTTGCTACTGTGGTAGCATCCTTAGTCTCTATGGGTATGGCAGTTATAAATTTCGTTAATTCGCACTGAATAGTGAGAATGTATCTGTAGTTGTTGGAAATTCTCAACGGGCCAACAATGTCTGCGCTTACGATCTCGAAGCTAGTAGATGGAGTCTCGGTTTTTATCATTTTCTCTTTGGTGTGCTTAGTTATTTTATTCATTTTGCACTTTTCACATTGGTTTATATGTTTTTTGACCATTTTCTTCATATCCTTCCAACAGTATCTCTGTTTCAATTTTAGCAATGTTTTATGTACTCCTATGTGTCCTCCATGTGGCGAATTGTGGTACTCAATAATTAATTCATTTTGCTTTTTGACGTCTTGAATTCTTATGGGCGGTCTGTATATTAATATTTTTAACTTATAAATTTCTTCTCGTTGCAACGCATTAAATAATTTCTTGAATTCATTTCTCGGTACGTACCTGAATATATCATCATTAGAGGATAAAGATAGTGCATTTATGCTATTGTTCTTTGAATATATTAACAACTTCTTCATGACAGAAACTAATTTCGTGTATGAATTATCGTTGTTGTTATCATGAACTTTCAGCTTATCGTTGAAGGAAACTGGTTTCTCAACAACTTTATCACTGTAGCGCACTACTATAAAATCTTTCTCTTTAGTTATAGATATATCATCTCTCTTGTATTTCTTGCTAGCTAGCATATAAAATTTCAGTTTCATCGCCCCTTTAATATCTGACAAAGAAGTGCAATCAAACGCATGGAGGTGATCAATCTCTTCGTTTTGGTTGCCACTTTGCTTGTCGATTTCTGTATTTTTATTTTCACTTTGTACCTTTTTCGTTTTACTTCTTGTTATCGCCAATAATTTTTTGCTAATATTTTCATCGTTTGTCGGAGGTATCATGGATTTTAGCATTTCAGTGTTCATTTGTATTCTTGACAGCGCATCCGCATTTGTATTTATATTACCCTTTTTGTATATGATCTCGAAATCGTAGTCCGATAAATCTAGACGTATTCTAGTAAGTTTTGAAGATGGATTTTTATGTGTAAACAATGATACCAAAGGTCTGTGGTCTGATACGACTATAAACTTCCGTCCATATAAATATGGCCTAAAAAAGTTTATGCCCCAATGTATCGCCAATAGTTCCTTTTCTATGATAGGTTTATTCAATTCGTGCTTATTTAAGGATTTGCTCGCGTACGAGATTGGTAGATCTGAACCAATTTCTCCTTGCGATAGTATAGCACCTAGTGCGAAATTTGACGCATCTGTAGTAAGTATGAAGGGTCTTTCAAAATCTGGGTATTGTAGTATAGGAGGTGAAATCAGTTTGCGTTTTAAAAGTTCGTATGCTTTTTGCTGTTCTTCTTCCCAAACAAACGGTGCTTTTTTCTTTAAAAGAGAGTTCAAACTCTTTGCCGTTTCTGCAAAGTTTGGTATGAAGCGTCGATAATAGTTGCAGAAAGCTACGAATCTTCGCACGTCATCCGCGGTCTTTGGGATGGGATAATTTTTAATTACTTCATGCTTAGCAGGGTCTGTTCTTATACCATCTGCTGTAATAAGGTGTCCTAAATACACTACTTCTGATTTTAAAAATTTGCATTTATTTGCATTTAACTTCAAATTGTACTTACGAAGTCTCTGTAAAACTGTTCTTAAATTTTCATTATGATGTTTCATGCTACATCCGAAAACCATGATGTCGTCTACGTATAAGAATGCTGAGTCACTTAGACCAGTTAAGGCAATAGTGAGCATCCTTTGGAAGCTGTTTGATGATATTTTCAATCCAAAAGGTAATCTTTTGAATTGATAGTGTCCATCATTGGTGGAAAAAGCGGTTAAATGTCTTGATTCTTTTTCCAGTTCAATCTGGTGGAACGAACTAGTCATATCTAAGGTTGAAAAGTACTTTGCTCTACCTAGTTTGTCTAGGACGTCTTCTAACCTTGTCAAAGGAAATTTATCGTTCACCAGTTTGTCGTTCAGTTTTCTGAAATCAACGACTAATCTCCACTTCTTGGTGTCATCCGAGCTTTTCTTAGGTACCACTAACAATGGAGAGTTGTACGGGCTTGTGGATTGTTCGATAATATCATTATCTTTTAGTTCCCGTACTTGCCTAAGAATTTCTTCATTCTGAGTTTGCGGTAATCTATAATTTTTTATGTAGACTGGGTTTTCGTCGCAAGTGTTCAGTTTTTGTTGGTAGAAATTATTTTTTGTGAGGTATTCACCTTCCAGATGGAAAACGTCTTGGTATTCCATTATAATTTCTTGCAAACTCTTGTTTGCTTGTTCATCGAGACTGTTGGTATTAATTACGTTTAATAGTTCGTCTAATCGTTTTTTGTCAAATTTCCGAGTTGTCTTTAATACGTCATAATTCCTCAGTGGTTCTACCTCTGTTTGAAAGTTTTTCAGAGTTATGTCATGTTCGTTAGTATTGAGTATTTTCACATGACATATACCTTTCGCTGGAATTATGCAATTGCTTAAGAATATCCCTTTTTCGATTTCTTTGTTTAGTATTATGCTGTCTTCCGATCTGTCTACGTCTATGGGTATTATCGCTTCTGTTCTTGCGGGAATAGTTATGTGTGCCATGTTAGCTTTTGTAGTGTACATTGGTAACACTATATCTCTGTCTTTTGTACTGAAGGATATGGTATACGTTTCGTAGTCAATTTTGCACATATACTTGATTAGCATGTCTCGTCCTATAATGCCATCAGTTTCGATAGGGAATTTCTCATCTACCGCATGAAATGTATTTGATATAATGATATCTTCAATGTTGAATTTTAGTTTGATAGTTCCGAGTGACATTGTAGTTTCGTTTGTTATGCCCGTGAGTTTGCACCTGTTTTGTGCTTGTATAGCATATGAACTTAAATTATTACTTTTGTATATGGAGATGTCGGCTCCAGTATCTATTAATAGTTGTAGATATCTATGTTCATTTTTGTTATATATTTTTATATAGTTTGTGCTCATACCCGTTATTCTGTATACCTTATTCTCTAGAGTGTATTTATTACTGTTTTTTGTTTCGGCTTCAAAAACTATGCTTCTTCCGGGAGGTTGCCTAATTCCTCTCGGGAACTTGTCACGTTTCCCTGGTTGTTTATCAATTTTACCCTTCTAGTGTTGTATCTGTTATTATTGTTATTATATCTTCCTGTATTATTATCAAATTTATTTCTATTAAAATTTCTGGTAGGATTAGAATTCCTATCATTGTATCTATTATATGTCCTATAGGAGTTATTATTAAAATTATTGCGTGGGTGATTGGAACTTCCACGATTGTCATTTCTATTATAATAACCATTGTGGTTATTATGTCTTCTGGCATTAAAATTATTGTACTTGTTATTTTTATTTACGTACATAATTGTTGAAGGTTGAGATTCATTGTTCTCAATTTCAGTGGCCAATGTGATAGCTTCACTGAAAGTCTGTGGTCGTGCTGCGAACACAGTGTCCCTAATTTGATCGTTTAGACCATTCTTGAATATAGTAAGAGCATATGTGTCGTTTATGCTCTGTATTGCTTGTTTAGCAGCTTGGTTTACATCTGCACCTAACGTGCCAATTTGTAATTGGTTTAAATCACTTATTAAAGATAATATTTTGTCTTTGTATGCCGTTATGGGCATGCGTTTCTGGGTTATGCCTGCGAGCTGTGTATGTATTTGGGGTACTGTTTTATTATTTTTGTACCTGAGTCGCAGCTCTGTTTCTAAATTATTGATACTAGTAATTGATGAAATGTTTATTGCTGTTCTCACATTTGTGTTGAGTTTAATGTGTAGAACTAGATTCAGCAACTCTATTTTACCTTCTGCCGATAATTTTTTTTCTATTAATTTGATTATAGTTAAAAATGTCTCTAATTCAGCGAACTTCCCATCAAATGTGGGTATAATCTTGATTGCACTTTCTATGTTAAATTCTGCCATCTCTGTGTAGATGATATTGTCTTCAATTTTTACCAATATGTTTGCAGCGTTCAGCCGTTGTATCAGGTTTGTAATTAGGTTTCTACAAACTGATGAAAATGTCGATTTTAGTTCTATCTCATTGCCTTCCTTAATGTCGTTAAAAAGGTTTTTACCTACAGTTTCTGCATCGATTGCGTATTCTAATTTCTCTTTAAGAGTTTTGACCGTATAGGTCTTTGTTTTCTTTAAATTTATTAAATTATTTTGTAATTCAGACAATATCTGTTTTATCTTCTCCACCGACATCTGTGAGGACAATTAGAATTTCTTTCAGCTATACATTGTTTCGTCCTAATCCGATATTCCTATCTACTATCTTCCTTGCATACCTTTTTTGACTATTATTATAAAGATATAGGCACGCCATTATTATTAAGAAAACAATTGTTGTACTTATTGTTTGTTTGTATTCAATAAAAATATTAGCCTGAGTACTGCAATTATTTCCCATAGTTTAAAGAAGTTAATATATATCTGATACAATTTAATTATTTATACAATTTTTTTTTTTCTTTAAGTTTGTTTAGCCGCTCCGTAAATTGCCTCCTTTGTTCCTTGGCCGAAATATGTATTAGCCTGTGAAGTATAGCTTTTTCACGCCTTTCTTTGTATCTGCGTCCTCCACGTTGTCGACGTTTTATTTTATTTATACGTGGCTCATCTATTCCACTTCGTTTCACGAAGTCCTCTATTTTCCTTGGACGTGGACCAGGTAGCGATGATGGCTTATATGGTGGAGCTCGTAGATTTGGACTAAGCTCATACTCCTCGTGTAAGGTTGCCGCTGGTGTTTTTTGTGCTCGTATCAGACATCTTTCAAATGCCTTGTGGAACTCTTCATCTGTTGTTATATTGGCTATTTCACCGTCTTCAAGGTCTTCCGTATGCTGTGGTATATCATCCTTCAGATGTTCGAAGTTTACTGGATCGTCGGTTGCAGGATCGTCGGTTGCAGGATCGTCGGTTGCAGGATCGCCATGTAAAAGATTTGCATTTAAATGATAGTTCGTCGCAGTAGATGCCTTCTCGGTGTAGGACGCCGAACGCCGGATCTTGTATTCCTCAAGTGTGATCCGGGATTTAGCGCTGTATAGGAATAGCGCACTTTTAGTGAGGGAACAGGGTTAAATTGAAGTACCTACCGGCAAGTTAATTGCCACATATCTGGCGCAGGATTCAAGATCCAAGCTAGCCGATATTTTTATTCTGTTTTACTTTTAGCGACTGCTTACGCTTTAATTGTAGCGCTTCTAAAGCCAAGTTACGGCTCGAGCGTATTGCCAAACTACGGCAATAGTAGATAATTAAAAACGAGTCAAAAGTAAGACTATGACTATATTTTCTTTTGTACACTTTCCTTTTATACACTTTTTACAACTTAACATATAATCCCTACTCTAATATTTTATTCTACTTAATACATAATCCCTACTCTAAAACTGGAAGAATTGAATATGGTAAATTCATTCTACCAATCAAAATATCGATCAGCACTTTTCCATATGACCCAATTTAAAAATGCAACACTCATAATAGTCCATGAGTGAAATGTAACACTCATAATAGTCCATGAGTAATATGCAACACTCATAATAGTCCATGAGTAATGACTACTCAGGTTTCGTACTTTGTGTGTACATTACACATGCCAATGCTAGGCGCCGCTTCGTCTAGAGCGATCGCAATGGGTTAGTATAAACATTCGTTCATATGTCTATTTTTAGTGACAACATGAATTGACTTTCGTGTGAGTGTAATGCGAAACGAGTATGCAAAGTGAGCATTACAAAGTGATCGTAAGTTATGCATTTGTATATTCTACGATTGCTCATTGATTATTAATTTGTGGGTTTAGTTTATAGTAAAATGCTGATTGATTGTGTAGATATGTGTAGATCCACTACAGTATCCTCGGTTATTTGGTCTTTTTTTTCTGAATCGCCTAAGCTTTGGGATGGTGTCGCGGTCCAGGAGGCCTCTGCTGTTGGTGAGGTCTCGATCCCGACCAGTTTTTTGGATCGCTGCATGCTGGACAGCTGGGCTTGTAGGTGTCGGGCTTGCCACAACCATAGCAGAAAACTGAGCGCTCCGCTAGGCACACATCAAAACGATGTCCTGGCTTCCGACAGTTCCAGCACACAGCGGTCTTTTCCAATGCAGCTACTATGCTGCAGCCGCTGGTATCTACAGACGAGGAGAGATCTTCCGGCATCCAGGAGGACTCCTCTGGTCGTACTACCGCTCTCGTCTGTTCCGCTTCCCGAGGGCACAACTCTTCTACGAGGCGTTGGCTAGATGAAGGTCGCGCGTGTGGCTTAAAAACGCCGCGCTGTGCGTCAAGATTCTCTTGTCGCCTGGCATAAGTGCGCAGCATCTGCACAGAAGTGATTGGGAGGTGCAGCAAACTGTTACGGAGGTCCAAGCGTAATTTGAGCTTTAGTAACTCCACTAGCTCATTGTCACCGATGGGTGTTGGGAGGCGATCGGTGAGCCGAAGAACACCGTCACAGAATGAGTCGAACGATTCGTGTATGCCTTGCTTTCGGCTGCGAATCAGCTCTCGTATCTCCAGCTCGGAGAATCCATCACCAAATCTGTCTCGCAACGCTTGGCAGAACGCGTGCCAGTCAAGATATTCTGACCCTCGCAGATACCTCCAGTACCAGTCCGCGGCTTCTTCCACCAAAAGGACGTGCAAAAACTGGCATACAAATTCCATGTTTCCGCGGAGTGTATTACGTGTGAGAGTACGAACCTGGAATAAAAATTTGTCGACAGGAAGGGAGCCTAACCGTCCACTGAATTTGATATTCCACCCTTGTATGATAGTAAGGGCCCGCTCTGCAGAGAGTGGAGCAGGTTGAGCTCGCCAGCCCACGGAATTGTCATGTATTTGACGGGAGCGTCCAAGAGGAGATTCAGGTGACGTTTCGTTTATACGAACTGGGCCAGTTGGGGTGGGTGCATGAGCCAGGCTTGCAATTTCTTGCCTTACCCCATCTCTCACCAGTTGTGGCAGCCACTGCTGCAGCTGCTGTATCGTTATAGTCGAGGTTGTTTCGACTTCAGATTGGGTGGATCTCACGTCGGGGAGTTCTGCCTGCTCCTCATTCGTTGCCTTTTTGGAGGACTTATCACCACCAACAGCACCGTGCATTTCCTCCGAATTAAGGTCCTGCTGCTGAGTAGCTTGCGATCTCGTATTATAACGACCTAGCTTAGGTCTTGCCCCTCGTGTCAAGACAGGGGTTGGAGCTTCACCGTCGGTTGGAAGGTATGCACCTCCTATTCGGTCTCTTGTTTGATAAGGTCGTAGATCTCGGGGATTGCATGTCTCCCGACACAATGGACAGCTTGGGTTTTTTCGGAGCCATTGTTCCATGCATAGCGCGTGAAACACGTGTGAGCAGGAAGTCCGCACCATTGGCTCGTCACCCACGTACTCACAGGTACATATAGTACAGACGGCGTCATTAAAGCGACTTGTTGCGACTGGGCTGTGCCTAGATGTCATATTTATTGGTCGTTCCCTCTTATTACTTGTCAGAAATAAACATAAATTAAATAATAGTTAAATTGCCAAAAAAATGAGTGCCAAGAATATATAAAAAAACTAACAGTTGAGTTTCCTTGAGGCTTCCTCTCCAATCAATGAACGATGCCAGGACCTCGGCCAAGATAAATAGCTTCCACCAAAGTTCAACTTCCAGCGAGAGTGCACATTTACTTCATTACAAAAAAAAAGAGAGAGAAAAATTGTTTCCGAAAAAAATATCAACGATTTACCGAGGCGAGTGAGCAGACAACTCCGAGCTGTCAGAAGAGCGGACGAACGCACGCGCGATTTAACACTCA
The DNA here is from genome assembly GCA_963942545.1 of Oxycera nigricornis. Lineage (NCBI taxonomy): Eukaryota > Metazoa > Arthropoda > Insecta > Diptera > Stratiomyidae > Oxycera > Oxycera nigricornis. Next base: position 40,866,790 of record OZ012663.1, read on the forward strand.
GTGCTTCGTAATTCCTGCGACCCCCGTCATCCCGGATCCGCGACTCACTTCACCTGTACCGCATTAAAATTATAGAGAACTCCCAATACACAAAGGCAAGGTACAGATCGAATCTTTCACGAGACCAATCAAGGTAGGTTTTACCCACCAAGTTGGTAATTCTCAAGCGAAAGAGACGAGCCTCCTTGCGCGTACGAGTACGCAGGACATCACGTTGGGATTCCCTTTCGCGAATAAAATAAAAAAAAATTGGAAGGAGAGTTGGACGACCTGCACTTCACAAAAAAATTACTCAGGTGGGCTATTGCTCACTAAGTCCAACATCTCCGTTTTGTGAGTTACCCCATTGGAAAACCCTGGATCGGTAAGATCAATTTCCAATCAACATTTGACTGGCGATAAGCTGTTTGGGGGCCCCACGTTGGGCGCCATTGTAATGAAACGAGTACTAGCGAACATTGTCGCTTCGAAATTTCAAGCCAACAGGACTTTCGTCTTGTTGGCCTCAATGGACGTTAAGTCCCCGGGACGAGGCAACGAGCCCAGGTGTCGTTCAGACGAATTTGGGTTCGGCCTCTACCTAGCTAGAGGAGTGATGGCTGCTGGCAGGCCAGCTCAGCTCGGCGCGTATCGTCGTGGGTGCGTTCTCTAGCATCAGTCCCGAATCTCATTTCCAGAGATTCAGCCATCAAATTGCCCGCTTACATATCGACAAAAAAAAATTTCATTCAACAAAGCAAACTATTCATCTTGTGAGGCTATACCTCCTACGTTACTTTACACAAAGAATTCTCGCGCGCATACCGAGATAATACCGCGTTCAAGGGCTGCCCGAGAGAAAAAAAATCTTTACGTTACATTGGTCTATTGGTGGAATTCCGAAGCTACTCAAAACAAAAACAGGCAAGAAAGAAAAGAAAACGAAAGACTACCGCGTACCAAAACAATCTCTCGGGTGGCCGTGCCACTCTCGAATTGGAAGACGAGCTTCAGCGGAACTCGCCAGGCGCAGATGTCGCTGCCTGGGCCCGCCCTACCATGGCTTAGCGCTTGCGTGTCCGCATGTGTTGTGCGCACTAGGCCCACTACTACTTACCTTGGCCGGTCTTCTTGCGTGTTGAGGAAGGAGTAAATAAATGAATTCATTGCTTACAAACTATATTTAATTTTAACTTAAAGATAACCTATATACGTCCCTTTTAGCGTTCTTGGCCGCAGGACATAGGGTATAACTAACTGTCAAATTCGCGATTTCAGCTGTGATGATGGCATGATAATGTTTTTGTTTTGTGTCGGGTTACGTATTGCTTCTTCTTCGTTTTCCAGCTAATTTTGTCGCGCCGTTGCTGCACCGGGGTCGTTCCAATCGATGTTGGCCCGGTGCGCTAGGTACTGGGCACGATTCGTAAAACGCAGCCCGCATTTCTTACATGACTTTTCATACACCTGTGGGTCTTTGTGTGTGCGTAAATGGCGCGACAGGTGCGATGCACGTCCGAAAATCGATGGACAAAGGAAGCATGGGAATGTGTCCGGAACGTACGGCTGCGAGGCGGGCGGATGCACACGTGCCACGTGCTCCTCCAAGTAAACTGCACGCGTATACTTTTTCGGGCAGGCGTCACAACGATGCATCTTGCTGTCGTCGTTCAACGCGCCGTGATGTTGCAGCGCATCGGCGCGCGAAAACCTGCGTCCGCATTCGTCACACTGGAACGGTCTGAGAATCCGTTCGTCACACCAAGTACCAACTTTTCGTTCCGTTGATCTCCTTTCGTCGGGCCAGGAGAACAATGGATTTATAACCGCTACAGCCGCGGCCTGTTGCTGGCTAGCCTCGTCCAGTCCGCTCGAGCTCAAAGAAACGAATCCCTGTCTCCCTGGCAGCAATCCTACTCGTCCGTCCGCTAGCGGTTCTTCGCAAAAACCGGTCGGGTAGCTGCCCAAACCGGACTCCCGCTTGAGCGCGGCAAGCTGGTTTTTTCGGTGTGCAGGGTTGCCGCTTCTGAATGCACCCAAAAATTCCAAAAATTATTATTTTTGGCTGCGTGCGCTATTACAAAGGCAACCAGCAAAAGTGGAGGATCTCTACTGATTAACGCCTCCTAACGGAAGATCCTTCCTTGCGGTTGTCTCTGGGCCGAGGGTACGACACACTACCCTAAGGTCTGTCAGCAAAAGACTAAGCTCTACTGGGTGACCATCCTATGCGGTTTTGTCCAGGATCGAGAGGGTGACAATTTCCCCTGAAGTCTATCAGCAGAAGACAAGCTGCTACTGGGCGACTTCTCCATACGGTGTCTACAGAGCCGAGGGGACGACCGGTTCCCCAAAAGTCTATCAGCAAAAGGTGAGCTCTACTGTGCGACTTTCCCTTGCGGGTGGATCATTTAGTATTAACCAGGATGCACTGCGAGGAGGCGATCCGTTTACATACATTAAGAGTCATATTTTTTTCCGAGGAGAGGAGAAACCTTCAAAAAGGCACCCCAAGCAAACGGCGCAGAGGATAGTGTGGGATTCCTACCCACTAAAACTCCTCTCCTTTGATTTCCCACCTAAGATGAATGGGGGCGGGTTGCCGTAATAAAGTGTGAATCCGCGCCATAGCTCACAGTACCAGTCATTTTATTCCATCGGACCCAATTCGTATGGCTGCCCTGAAGTACTCGCGTTGTCAAAGATGTCAATACACGCGATGGTATACCCAGTTGCCTCAATTCATGCGCTGATTTTTGTGCCCAAACCCTCTCCAGGATAAGGTGCATGAAGTGTACGAAATATTAGTTGGATCCACGCTGAATTTCTCCGCGATCTTAGGTGTTAGATCTGCGATGTCTCTATATTTATTTACCTTTTTGTCATGGGCCTCATTCAATGGCTTGGCTCCACTGACAATTTGTGTGTCGATTACAAACAATTTATCTTCCTTTCTCGCAAATAGATCTGGTTTCCTAACTCCAACACTAGTGGAGAACCTGGTTTCTCCGTTATGGTAAATCCTTTTTCCTTTAAGGCCGAGCCCAAGGTCTTTGTTACAGCATCGTGTCGTTTAATTCTTCCGCCATGTGTGCGGTGACATTGCTGAATAATTGGGCACCTGTTTCGGTGACCCGGCACCCTGCTCTACAGCGAATATCCCTGGTCAACCTTTGTAGACCTCTCGAAGTGCGGATCCTCGTTGGGAGGCTGTTAGTTCGCACATGGTGGAACTGGATGTAATCCCTACCTGGAACCGCGTTGAAAGACTGGTCCACCCACGCGCTGGAACTTCTGACTTTACCGCTTTTGCGTAGCTCAAAACCGTCTTTGGATTGGTGGGGTGCCTTGGCCCATCAACGTTTGGCCCCTTCCAGTGACCGCAGTAAACCCCCCAAGTGCATGCCTTTTCTGCCCAATTGAGCCGCCTCTGAAGAAAACCACAATTAAAGGCTGCACTAACAACACTACTCGTTGACGATTCAAGGGACTTTATTCGATCTAACATTACCTGCGGTATGGAGGTTTCAAACGCCGGTAGACCAAGTCCTCCATCCTTAACCGCGGCGTGAAAGTATGCTTTAGGGACATCATGGAGAAGTCTAAGCCACTTCCTAGTGGCCATTCTAATTTGCTTGTCAAGTGCTCTAAGTTTACCAAAGGTTGTTCCGGCTAAAACTACCTTATAGTAAAGTCTAGGGATAAGATAGGTGTTAACTATCTTAATACGCTCCTGTGGTTTTAGAGGGGCCTTTGACAGACGTTCAAGTAGGGAGCTCATTACACGACGAGCGCGTAACGCTCCTGTAAACCTGAAGTCAATACCAAGGTAGGTCGATTCATCTATCGGGCTTAATTGCTTTATACTTGATCCATTTTTGAGAAAGAATTGCGGTGTCGTTAAAAATTTTCTTTTCTTTTGTTTTCCTGCGGGAACGACAGATAACGCAAGGCATTTAGAACTGTTCAATTCTAAGCCTAATTGCGAGGCCCTCTCCTCGCATATTTTTAAATTTAAACTCATACCCTGGATGGTTTCTGAGAGAAGAATAATATCGTCTGCATACGCTATCGAGGTAGTTAGCTGTCCCTGCAGCTCGACGCCTACTTCGGGGCGCATCTGGTTTATTATTTTGTCAAGTGTCAGGCAACAGAGAATCGAGGAAAAAGGGTCACCCTGGCGGACTCCCCTCCTTACCTTAATTCTCTCGGACCTGGTTCCGTGTACTTCTAGTAACGTTGTGCTATTATTGTAAGTATTATTAATATAATCGACAAAACCTGAGAGCAGGCCAGCTTCGTGTAGTGCACCCGTAACGGCATGCCTGCTTACACTATCATATGCTTTTGCAAAGTCCAATGAGCATAGATGTAATTGTTTGAGCTTCTCACGTGCCTCATCCATTATGGTAGCAAGAGTTAGAGTTTTTTCGGCACAACCGTCCTCAAAACAACTTTGTCGCTGATCCACTAGTTTGGCTTCCCTTAATTTATTAGCCAAAATCTTATGTACATAAATGTCTTGCCATCACTGAAGATACACTTATTGGTCTGAAATCAACTGGATTCAGACTGTTTTCTTTCTTTGGGATAAAAACCGTTCTACTTATGAAAATTTTCTCTGGGAAAGTCCTAGTTAACAGCACGATATTAAATAAAAGGGCCTTGCGGTCCGGAGATATAGCATTCCATTGTCTGACCGTTATTCTGTCGATTCCTGAAGCCGATGACTGTGGCACCCTCATCGCAGCGCACTCTTCACACGATACCGCCTGCCATATATAGGCAAGGGCTTGTTTCGCTGGCGTTGTTACTCGGTTAAAGGGCTTTGAGTCGCACGATAATATCGGCTCCCAATAATCAAATATCGTTTCCATGTCCGATATCTGAGCGATACCTGTTTTGCCATCTAGTATGTTCTTGGCTGTTCTGCTCATATTTTTCTTTAAATTGTTTTGCATCTTGGCGTATTCACGGCGTCTTTACCGCCTTCGAAATTTTCTATTCATTACTAAAGGTGCACTTGGAGCGTCCCTTCTCTGCCTTGGTCGTGCAGAGGATGGTGGGGGAAACATCAAACAAACATTTCACAATATCCTGGGAAACATCGTCCCCCTCCAGAAGTTTAGTACCAATTTGGACTAAATCATTGTCGCGTTCTTGCTCGCTTCTCATCTTCTGCAAAACTACCCTATCGCAGATCTGATGTTAACGTACATAGAGCTCCATCTCGAGCTCGAAGTGGATAAAGAAAGTCTTTCCTACTCTGGTGACATATATGTCTCGCTAGCTGAGTGGTAGGATGGAGAACTGGCCGGACTACTATCACTGGACTGTGCCGCCAGATTGAGCTCGTTTGTCCTGAAATCTGTAATAGCAGCCTCGACCATAGTTTTGTAGTTCGCTTTGCGGCGCGCACCCTTGATGGCATCAAGTGATCTTGTGCCACCAGGACCGTGCTCAAAGAGATATTGATTAATGAATCTCTCTCCTGAGACCATTGCGACCGCCTCCATCCTAGGCATCAGCCGCAACTCTTCGTTGGACCAAGTTTTCTTTGTCCTTTCAATTTCGATTTTATCGTTAACTTGCTCAACGTGCACCCGCCTTCGATGTACGCCAAGACCAATTTTTGACCGGAATATTCGGTCACAGTCCGAACATGGCCAATTCTGTCCTTGAACAGATGGACCCGCAAGAATATTATTGTTTGTAGCATTACTATGAGATTTGGCGATATGGTTACTGCCCCTTGGGGCGATATTATTGTTAACTCCATTGTTGGTCCGGAGTATCCGAGAGGGCCGATCGACCCTCCTCCGGAGATTATAAATATCATTCTTATCATCTGTGTTCCCAACATAAAAAAGACGGGCATCGGAGAGCTGGTAACACCCCTTACCCCGGGACTAGGTCCCAAACCTCCCTGAAAACTATCATTTCACGACCCTAAGGCCGAGAGCAGGTACATGACCTTTGGTCAAGCAAGGCGAGCCAAACAAGACCTCCGACCTCATGAAAGATAGGTAGTCCATGGATACGTGGGTACAACAAACTCCCTTGATGTCGGTCGGCAAACTTCGACATACGAGTTCCTACCGTGTGACATCTGCATGTGTAGTCTAAGGTCCGAGGGAATGACCACCTTCCCTTAAGGCAACCAGCAAAAGTGGAGGATCTTTACTGATTAACGCCTCCTAACGGAAGCTCCTTCCTTGGGTTGTCTCTGGGCCGAGGGTACGACACACTACCCTAAGGTCTGTCAGCAAAAGACTAAGCTCTACTGGGTGACCATCCTATGCGGTTTTGTCCAGGATCGAGAGGGTGACAATTTCCCCTGAAGTCTATCAGCAGAAGACAAGCTGCTACTGGGCGACTTCTCCATACGGTGTCTACAGAGCCGAGGGGACGACCGGTTCCCCAAAAGTCTATCAGCAAAAGGTGAGCTCTACTGTGCGACTTTCCCTTGCGGGTGGATCATTTAGTATTAACCAGGATGCACTGCGAGGAGGCGATCCGTTTACATACATTAAGAGTCATATTTTTTTCCGAGGAGAGGAGAAACCTTCAAAAAGGCACCCCAAGCAAACGGCGCAGGGGGTAGTGTGGGATTCCTACCCACTAAAACTCCTCTCCTTTGATTTCCCACCTAAGATGAAAGGGGGCGGGTTGCCCTAATAAAGTGTGACCAAGGCCACAAAAGTGGAGATAACATAACATCGACCCTTGCCAATACCCATACGGACGAAATCCGCGCCATAGCTCACAGTACCAGTCATTTTATTCCATCGGACCCAATTCGTATGGCTGCCCTGAAGTACTCGCGTTGTCAAAGATGTCAATACACGCGATGGTATACCCAGTTGCCTCAATTCATGCGCTGATTTTTGTGCCCAAACCCTCTCCAGGATAAGGTGCATGAAGTGTACGAAATATTAGTTGGATCCACGCTGAATTTCTCCGCGATCTTAGGTGTTAGATCTGCGATGTCTCTATATTTATTTACCTTTTTGTCATGGGCCTCATTCAATGGCTTGGCTCCACTGACAATTTGTGTGTCGATTACAAACAATTTATCTTCCTTTCTCGCAAATAGATCTGGTTTCCTAACTCCAACACTAGTGGAGAACCTGGTTTCTCCGTTATGGTAAATCCTTTTTCCTTTAAGGCCGAGCCCAAGGTCTTTGTTACAGCATCGTTTCGTTTAATTCTTCCGCCATGTGTGCGGTGACATTGCTGAATAATTGGGCACCTGTTTCGGTGACCCGGCACCCTGCTCTACAGCGAATATCCCTGGTCAACCTTTGTAGACCTCTCGAAGTGCGGATCCTCGTTGGGAGGCTGTTAGTTCGCACATGGTGGAACTGGATGTAATCCCTACCTGGAACCGCGATGAAAAACTGGTCCACCCACGCGCTGGAACTTCTGACTTTACCGCTTTCGCGTAGCTCAAAATCGTCATTGGATTGGTGGAGTGCCTTAGCCCATCAACGTTTGACCCCTTCCAGTGACCGCAGTACTAAACCCCCTCTAGTGCATGCCTTTTCTGCCCAATTGAGCCGCCTCTGAAGAAAGCCAGAATTAAAGGCTGCATTAGCAACACTACTCGTTGACGATTCAAGGGACTTAATTCGATGTAACATTAACTGCGGTATGGAGGTTTCCAACGCCGGTAGACCAAGTCCTCCATCCTTAACCGTGGCGTGAAAGTATGCTTTAGGGACATCATGGAGAAATCTAAGCCACTTCCTAGTGGCCATTCTAATTTGCTTGTCAAGTTCTCTAAGTTTACCAAGGGTTGTTCCGGCTAAAACTACCTTATAGTAAAGTCTAGGGATAAGGTAGGTGTTAACTATCTTAATACTCTGCTGTGGTTTTAGAGGGGCCTTTGACAGACGTTCAAGTAGGGAGCTCATTACACAACGAGCGCGTAACGCTCCTGTAAACCTGAAGTCAATACCTAGGTAGGTCCATTCATCTATCGGGCTTAATTGCTTTATACTTGATCCATTTTTGAGAAAGAATTGCGGTGTCGTTAAACATTTTCTTTTCTTTTGTTTTCTTGCGGGAACGACAGATAACGCAAGGCATTTAGAACTGTTCAATTGTAAGCCTAATTGCGAGGCCCTCTCCTCGCATATTTTTAAATTTAAACTCATACCCTGGATGGTTTCTGAGAGAAGAATAATATCGTCTGCATACGCTATCGAGTTAGTTAGCTGTCCCTTCAGCTCGACGCCTACTTCGGGGCGCATCTGGTTTATTATCTTGTCAAGTGTCAGGCAACAGAGAATCGAGGAAAGAGGGTCACCCTAGCGGACTCCCCTCCTGACCTTAATTCTCTCGGACCTGGTTCCATGTACCTCTAGTAACGTTGTGCTATTATTGTAAGTATTATTAATATAATCGACAAAACCTGAGGGCAGGCCAGCTTCGTGTAGTGCACCCGTAACGGCATGCCTGCTTACACTATCATATGCTTTTGCAAAGTCCAATGAGCATAGATGTAATTGTTTGAGCTTCTCACGTGCCTCATCCATTATGGTAGCAAGAGTTAGAGTTTTTTCGGCACAACCGTCCTCAAAACAACTTTGTCGCTGATCCACTAGTTTGGCTTCCCTTAATTTATTAGCCAAAATCTTATGTACATAAATGTCTTGCCATCACTGAAGATACACTTATTGGTCTGAAATCAACTGGATTTCAGACTGTTTTCTTTCTTTGGGATAAAAACCGTTCTACTTATTAAAATTTTCTCTGGGAAAGTCCCAGTTAACAGCACGATGTTAAATAAAAGGGCCTTGCGGTCCGGAGATATAGCATTCCATTGTCTGACCGTTATTCCGTCGATTCCTGAAGCCGATGACTGTGGCACCTTAATCGCAGCGCACTCTTCACACGATACCGCCTGCCATATATAGGCAAGGGCTTGTTTCGCTGGCGTTGTTACTCGGTTAAAGGGCTTTGAGTCGCACGATAATATCGGCTTCCAAAAATCAAACATCGTTTCCATGTCCGGTATCTGAGCGATTCCCGTTTTGCCATCTAGTATGTTCTTCGCTGTTCTGCTCATATTTTTCTTTAAATTGTTTTTCATCTTGGCGTATTCACGGCGTCTTAACCGCCTTCGAAATTTTCTATTCATTACTAAAGGTGCACTTGGAGCGTCCCTTCGCTGCCTTGGTCGTGCAGGGGATGGTGGGGTAACATCTTTTCCACCTATTTACAATATCCTGGGAAACATCGTCCCCTTCCAGAAGTTTAGTACCAATTTGGACTAAATCATTGTCGCGTTCTTGCTCGATTCTTATCTTCTGCAACAACTGCCCTATCGCAGATCTGATGTTAACGTACATAGAGCTCCATCTCGAGCTCGAAATGGATAAAGAAAGTCTTTCCTGCTCTGGTGACATATATGTCTCGCTAGCTGAGTGGTAGGATGGAGAACTGGCCGGACTATTATCACTGGACTGGGTCGCCAGATTGAGCTCGTTTGTCCTGATATCTGTAATAGCAGCCTCGACCATCGTTTTGTAGTTCGCTTTGCGACGCGCACCCTTGATGGCATCAAGTGATCTTGTGCCACCAGGACCGTGCTCAAAGAGATATTGATTAATGAATCTCTCTCCTGAGACCATTAAGACCATTGCGACCGCCTCCATCCTAGGCATCAGCCGCAACTCTTCGTTGGACCAAGTTTTCTTTGTCCTTTCAATTTCGATTTTATCGTTAACTTGCTCAACGTGCACCCGCCTTCGATGTACGCCAAGACCAATTTTTGACCGGAATATTCGGTCACAGTCCGAACATGGCCAATTCTGTCCTTGAACAGATGGACCCGCAAGAATATTATTGTTTGTAGCATTACTATGAGATATGGCGATATGGTTACTGCCCCTTTGGGCGATATTTTTGTTAACTCCATTGTTGGTCCGGAGTATCCGAGAGGGCCGATCGACCCTCCTCCGGAGATTATAAATATCATTCTTATCATCTGTGTTACCAACATAAAAAAGACGGGCATCGGAGAGCTGGTAACACCCCTTACCCCGGGGAGTAGGTCCCAAACCTCCCTCAAAACTATCATTTCACGACCCTAAGGCAGAGAGCAGGCACATGGCCTTTGGTCAAGCAAGGCAAGCCGAGCAAGACCTCCAACCTCATGAAAGATAGGTAGTCCATGGATACGCGGGTACTACAAACTCCCTTGATGTCGGTCGGCAAAGTTCGATATACGAGTTCCTACCGTGTGACATCTGCATGCGTAGTCTAAGGTCCGAGGGAATGACCACCTTCCCTTAAGGCAACCAGCAAAAGTGGAGGATCTCTACTGATTGACGCCTCCTAACGGAAGCTCCTTCCTTGGGTTGTCTCTGGGCCGAGGGTACGACACACTACCCTAAGGTCTGTTAGCAAAAGACTAAACTCTACTGGGTGACCATCCTATGCGGTTTTGTCCAGGATCGAGAGGGTTACAATTCCCCCTGAAGTCTATCAGCAGAAGACAAGCTGCTACTGGGCGACTTCTCCATACGGTGTCTACAGAGCCGATGGGACGACAGGTTCCCCTAAAGTCTATCAGCAAAAGACGAGCTCTACTTGCGACTTTCCCTTGCGGTTGGATCATTTAGCGTTACCCAGGATGCACCGCGAGGAGGCGATCCGTTTACATACATTTTTTTTCGATAAGAGGAGAAACCTTCAAAAGGCACCCCTTGAATAGTAAGGGGTAGTGTGGGATTTTTACCCACTAAAACTCATCTCTTATCATTTCCCTTCTAAGGTGTATGGGGAACGGTTGCCCAGAAAAAAATGCGACAAGTCGCACAAGATATAAAACAACTGCTAGCTTCAATTCATCCAACTCCCATACGGTTAAAATCCGCGCCATTTACCGTACCCGTCATCTTATTCCATCTTACCCAATTCATGTGCCTACCCTGCAGGACTCTAGTCGTAAGGGACGAGAGGATCCGAGCAGGGATTCCCATGGACTTCAGATAGTCAGCGGACCTAGACGACCAAACCCCTCTCCAGGAGATGGTGCACGATGAGAATTTTACGTTGGCTGTCGTAATTCCGAATTTATCAGCAATGATTGGTGTTAAGTCACTGATATTTTTATATTTGTTCACTTTTCTTTCGTGTGCTTCGTCAAGGGACGTTGCTCCGCTGACTATCTGTGTATCTATAACATGACGTGTGTCGTCTTTGACTGCAAGGAGGTCAGGCTTGCGTAAACCAGCGCTAGTCCGAAAGCGATGCTCCGCATGTACTGCATAACCTTTATCTTGTGGAGCCGTCTTCAAAGCTCTTGTAACCGCGTCATGCCTTTTTTTTCTGCCACCGTGAGTACGGTGGCATTGTTGTATGATGTGGGCACTAGTCTCAGTGACCCAGCATCCTGCGCGGCGCTTAATGTTTTTATTAATTCTTTGGATCCCACGTGATGTTCGGATCTTGAAGGTAAGCATTTCACCCTGACGTGGTGATATTGGACATAGTCCTTGCCAGGGATCGCATGGCTTCCCACGTCCACCCAAGTGCTCGATTGCGGCACTCTACCACATTCCCTCAGCTCGTAGCCATCAGTTGTTTGATGGAGTGACTTGGCCCACCAACGCTTTTGAGACTCCAGTGACCTTAGCATGGTACCCCCCCTAGTGCATGCCTTTTCTGCCCACAGAAGCCGCCTTTGAACCAAGCATGAATTAAAAGCTGCACTCGCTGCGAGACTGGTAGAATTTTCGAGGGTTCTTAGTCTTTTAAAGATCAATGATGGTATGGTAGTCTCAAATGCCGGTAGACCCAGCCCTCCATATTTTGCATTAGAGTGGAAGTATAGTTTTGGTGTGTCGTGTGGGAGCCTGAGCCACTTGCTCACGCACTTGCCTATCGAGGGCCCTAAGTCTCCCCAGGGTGGTCCCGGAAAGAATAAGTTTGTGATAATAACGAGGTACAAGGTACACCCGAAGAATCCGGAGGCGCTGTTGAGGCTTTATTGGTGCTCGAGTTAATCTCTCCAGTTGCTCCCTTAGGTTACGACTAGGCTTGATGGTCCCGGTGTTCTTGAAATCCACACCTAGGTACCGCCATTCGTCTGAGGGTTTGAGTTGTTTTATTTGCTGCCCGTTCTGCAGGTGGAATAGATTATCAGTTATGACCTTGATTTTCTTATTTTTCCCATCGGGAATTATTGATAGGGCAACACACTTGGAGGAGTTCAACTCGAGCCCCAGCCTTTTGGCCTCGATTTCAGCGTAACGCAAGTTCGCTATCATTCCAGCACTAGTTTCAGCCAATAGAATGACGTCGTCAGCATAGACGATAGCATTTAGAGGAACCCCATTGATTTCAATGCCAATTTCCAAACGAAGACTTCGAAGGACTTCATCGAGTGCAAGACAGAATAGAGTGGATGACAGGGGGTCTCCTTGACGCACACCCTGCCTAACCTTTATCAGTTCCAAACGACCATCAATCGTTTCAAGGACGGTTGTACTATTTTTATAGATGTTTTCGATATAATTGATAAAACCAGTCGGCAAACCATTCCTCCGAAGGACTCCGGCGACAGAAAAATGGCTCAGGCTGTCGAAGGCTTTAGCGAAGTCAAGAGAGCATAAATGCACCTGTTTGAACTTGCGCCTGGCCTCATCCAGCACTTCGGCTAACACCATGATGTTGTCAGTGCAGCCGTCATTTATGCACCTCTGTCGTGCGCCGACAATCGTCCAGCGACCTAAACCCTGACTGGGGTTTGGTTTGGGTCGCAACACTGAAACCCAATCAAGAAACCCGAAACCAATCCAAAACCGTGATTGAATTAAAAAAAAGGAACTCACTCCACTTAGGCTTCCTTACAACTCTCTATATTTGATTCCACTATAAACGCGTACAACTTATAGATAATGCTTAAATCTACTTACTATTTACTGGTCTTGCTCGATTCGTCCTCGCCTTTCAAATGCTTGGGGGTGTCAATTGTTGCCACGTCCGAGAAGTCCCAACGCTCTCCTTTCAGGTTGAGGATCAACCCAAAACGCCGAATGAAATCCACACCAAGTATCAAGGAGTGAGGCAACGAGGGTACGATGAGTACCTTCAGCCTCTCGCACCTGCCCTCCAGGCGGATCGGTATGGTGGCCTGGCCCAAGACGGCGCACTGTCTATTGTTTGCCAGCCTTGTCCGCACCGGCCCGGCGTCAGCCCACTCGACCCCGAGCCTTTTCAGCACTTCCCACCCTTTTTCGCCAACGATCGTGCTGGATGCTCCCGAATCCACCAGGCCTGGAAACTCTCGTCCCATGATCTCCACCTTCAGGTGTGGGCGAGTGTCCATTTGGCCTCCCACAAACAAATAGTTGGTTTGGACGCCTGCGGTCTTCCGTGACTTCGTGCTCCCTTTGCCGCCTAGTGAGCACGCGGCTCGTTTCCCGACCCCCTGGTCGCCTGATGGTTCCGGTTGGGACGATTTCCCGGCGGGCCTCGCCGTACCCCTGGGGAACAAGTTGGGCAATGAGCCCTCATTGTTCCCGGCCTCCCGCACCCAAAACATCGCCTAGCCTCGCGACAGTCTCGAGACCAGTGCCCGGTGCCTCGACAGTTAAAGCACTGCACCCCATTCCCCTCGCGTTCCATGGCGTCGACCGCCGCCTCGCAGGTCGCGGCATACGCCAAATCTGGCTCCAAGAGCCGGGACGCTTTTCGAGGAGGGGGCGGCACAAACGCCTCCACCGCAACTCGCGTAGCCTCGAGCTTCCGACCCAAAGTCACCAACTCACTCACCGACCCTACGGGCATAAGACCCAATTGAGTCTGGTAGAATGGGGCGATATTCCTGCGGAGGATCCTGAGTTTAGCATCTTCGCCACACTCCACGGACAGCCGCCGAAACAGGCCCTCCATCGCGGCCACATACACCCCAATTGATTCGGCGCTCCCCTGCGTCCTATGGCGAATTTCCAACCATAGGCGATCGTCGTAGTCAGGAGGAAGGAATTCCGCCCGTAGCTCTCGGCACACCTCATCCCACGTCTCGACGCTCCCCCTACGGCACAAATAACACATAGAAGATAAATCAACAAGGTCACAAGACAATCCACCAGCTGCAAGCGCTGAGGAGTCAGTGATTTTGTAAGCAAGTGCGGCCTATATATTCACCAGAACAATACACGCGTGGAAAGTGCAACGACGAACATTTTTCTATATTAAGTGGCGAAGTGTTTATATAGTTGGCATTGTTGTTGAGAATCAAAAAATTACGAATCATTTGTCGGTAGCGACCGCCATTAACGGTACCGTTGGTTCTGTCTTCAGTTTTGGGAAAAAAAAGGCAAATCATGCCGCCGGCTTGCAAACCGCACTATTCAGCGATTTTTTTGGAATGAGATGGGACTTCCAAAATCTCTTTAGGGTTTCCCTACACCAAAAACGCAATAAATGTCCAGCAAAAGTCATGGTATCCCCACATAGATGTTTACAATTTACATTTGTTATAACGGAAAAATGGATACCCAATATTTAGTCGGGCATTCTTTAAGTCCCAGAACTTTCTTTAATCGAGTTGGCATTGAATGTACGAATGTTAACGTTAAATTGGATGATATTTCTCTCCATTCGGTCAATAGTAACTTCTTCCGTTGAGGGTTTCTTGTATTTCCATGCTTACTTACTGCTTAATAGATCCGATGCAAATCAAAGTTTAAGTTTTAATGGATCGATTTTTTAATGAGACAATCTATTTGTTTCTTATTACGGGATCAGTCGAAAATTGATACAAAGTTAATACAAAGTGTATATAAAGTAGCAAAATGAATACAAAGTTCTATGGTTATATGATATATAAATATATATACATTGAGGTCAGAGGTTGATGATGCCACTCCCAGAGCGCCACCGAAACCGCTTGGCCATCCTTAGCGCTACGGTTGCTGGTTCGGTTACTATAATTCTTAAACCCGGGCAGTTGAATATCGTGGTTAATTCTACTGTAACAAATTCAGTATACACAAAGCACAATCACAACGACCACAACACTTGATAAGCAAAATTGCTTACCTTTCCAATAAATCTACGCTCTTTAATTTTGCTTCTCGTCCACACACAACTTGCACAACTTATAACTGTCACGTCTGCACTGATAATGACGCGCTGATCCTAGCTGCAAGGATCACCCGCCAAGATCAGGCTAATGCAACATGTGTCGCAGATGTGCGCAACATAGCGTGTGAAATAACATGGCGGTCCGCTATCTTGGCATCGAGGACAAAGTAGCGAGCCGGATTCTTATCTACTTTCTACGAATATATCCTCAGGATATAGGCACTACATATGCGCCTGCAAAGATGCTACGCAACACTCACAACACTCAATATGGAAACTAAGGATATTTTATGGGTGTTGTGACGAGAATTTACCTGTGTCTTACAAACTTATCTGTAATTTTAAATTTTATTCGTCTTTATCTGTATCGGCAATTGACTTGACTCTATCTTATATCGCGTTCGCCACGAGAGTGTCTCAGCCCGATGACCTGCAGTCGAAGGCCCAACCATTTTGAGCGCCACCCGACTACCAGCTACAGAGACTATTCATCTCGTGAAGAATAATCAAAACAGTCGACCGCATAGTACCAATCCCAAGTTATATTTTTGGTTATCCCGACTAGCTTAGTTGCGTGCCCCGCATTCACTCACCTCCCTCCCAGCCAATCATCCTCCATGTGCCCCGCCACTTCGGACGCAACATGGAAGGTGACCGCCGAGAGGAGGCCCCCGTGCGGAGCACCCACCAACAGTGGCCGCATAGTGGCGACCATAGATAAAATTTTGAAAACCGGCTAGCTCACCGGGTCGTGGGCTAATAAAAATCACATAGAAAAAGAAGGAAACATCAAGTACCGAACTAACCGGATCACGCACATGCTGAGGAGGGGAGAAACCATGAAAACTCACTTCATATTATTTACACTTTTATTGAATTCTGAATACATTTTGCCAATTAATCTCGCCACCAACACCACCATATTCAACTCACACTCACTTCACCGCGATCACGAGTCGAAGCATTTTTGCTTCATTTATTACCATATATGATAATACGCCAAAATGTTTTCGGCCAATCAGAGGGCGACAGCATGCAAAGAGAACCGACTCGCGCTCGATCACTTGAACTCACCTCTCAAGAGCGATAGCGCGTGTGGTGGATTACTAAATTGGGATTTAGTACTGCCAATGCTGATTATTTGGCCGTGTACTGAGGGAAATTTAAATATATTCCAAATTTGGAAGAATTGAAAAAGTGAACTACAAAAATGAGAATTGATCCGCAACAGCTTACCGAGTCGTGGGTGAGAGGAAACGAAATGAAAGTGGAAAGAATTGACTCCGATCGGAAATTCCACCTAAAGTATGCCACACCCTGCAGAGGACATCACGAACAAGAACGCGCGATTTTTCATTTCTTTATTTTTTATTATATACAGCCGTGGTGATATGTAACAATCCATGGTGATTTGCTGAGTTTTGATCCAATGGGTCTCGAGAAGTTTAGTGTCGACGATACCGATATCTTTATTTTGGCCGATAATGTTTGCAGCCAACTCTTGTGGCCCGAACCCAGCCGATCCTCTTAGCATAATGCTAATTTTCCTTTCGGTGATGGGGAGATAGGGATATAAGAGAATGCCTCCGCCAAAGGCTAACATTTAAAATGTAAGATCAACTCCCTGTGAGAGGAGGCGTCATTGACCATAGTAGTGTGAATGAACCTGGATAAGTTTTTAATTTGCATTTCTGTTTTGGGATTGATCTCTTCGACCGCATCCACATATTTTTTGCTCATATTTTGTTGGCAAAATGGGGGGAACACTTTGGTTTAGGCTTGCTGGGTGCTCAAACTATGGCCGCACTACCATGCGAGTTATGTTTTTAACACTACACAACGTTTAAAAAAATGATTGAGTTTCTAACGCGAAACTTAGAATGAAAAAACACTTTATTTTGATATTGATTTATTATTATTTATATTATTGATATCAACCGAATGTAAACCTTGACTGACCGCTCGAGATTCTTCTCGTAGTACAGTAATTCTTAACATTCATATTTTCAGTGGCGGCTCGTGGGACTTAAGTATGGTGGCTACTGGTACGAATTTTTCTATCACCAATATAAGTTCTTATGTGAGTTTCCACTCCACCCAAGAGGTACCACATGTGGAGCGTTAACCGATTTTAAGTAATCGGTTTCCCCAAAAGTAGATTCGCTGGCAATCATATATTCCTATTATGATTAACATTTAAAGCTTTAATAAAAGTTCAGTGCACTTTGAATAAAAAAAATTGTTTAAAATATTTGAATTCTTCCAACGAAACAATTTTTAGGCCTATCGCACTTTTCAAAATAAATCATTCTCTACTAAAATAAATGCAACAAAAACAACAATAACAATCGAAAAAACTAGTAATAAATAAATTCAACAAAAACAACAATAACAAGAGCAAAAACCATCAATAAATAAATTCAGCAAAAACAGTTTTACACCGTATATAGTTCTTCAATCAACATCAACAACAAAAGCAATTTCTTTTATCTAGACTTTTATTTGTACAAATATTCAGCCCGTCGATTTTTTTTGTTGAGCAAACAAGTCAATCACCCTTTCATTCATTATGGGTATTTCTTTAATGAATTTGTTACAAACAGAGAGTACTGCAAGCGAATTGAGACGACTTTGGTCCATGGTGCTCGATTTGTAATTTTTGACATTTTTTAGGGTATTGAAGCGTCTTTCCGACTCTGCAGTAGTCACCGGCGTTGTTAAAACTATTTCTATTAACTTACTTGTTTCTTGGAAAGACTAACAAAGGTTATTATCTTTAAAAAACTGTAAAGCTGAACAATGAAAGACATATTTTGAATCATTTCGTTCGAATATATAACTGTTAGCTCATTTTTTAGAATATCAGCATCTAAAAATGCAAAATTTTCTACTGGAATTTTTTTTTTGTAAAATTCCGGAATTCTTGCGGATCTACTACGTTGAAAGCACAAACATGTTCAAAATTCTCAAATCGCGATTTCACCTGAGTGTTAATAATATCGCAAACTTATTTTCCTATTAGTTGAAGCGTATGCTCTTCAAGTACGAATTCTTTTTATTAAAGGTTCTTCTTGCTCATTATTGGCTGAGTTAAAACTATTTCGTATTAAGTTTATAGAACTACAAAACGATTCCACCGATTACATGGTCAAAATACCATTAGTACCGCACGACTGTAAAATATTATATAAAATATCAACATGATAAAATATTTTGTTAAAAAGTTCTAAGAAAAAATTGAAACAGTCATCTTTTAAAAGTTTTAGGAGACCACTAGCTGCGCGAATAGTAATGGGATCCCACAACTCGCACTGAATCACATCAAAACAATGAATAAGGTTTTCTTTATTTTCAAAAACAGATTGAACAACACGAGATTGAAAATTCCAGCGAACTTCGATGGTTCTTGGAAGACTTTTTTTGGCAAATATCTCTAAGCAAATGTTTTCGCTTTGGCGAACATGAAAAAAATGAGGAAAATGCAGAAACGTTCGCAAAAAAAAATTCTTATGTCTCTTATAGATGAAGAAGCTTGCTTCAACACCAAATTAAGTTGGTGAGCATAGCAGTGGACAATCTGAGCATACGAAAATTTAAGTTTTAAAAAGGGATTGAACAACCGCATTTTGGCCACTCATGACTGCGGCTCCATCATAAGTCTGGGAGATTAATTTGTTTCTCAAATCATACTCATTAAGCGATTTTTCAATCACATCAACCATTCCCTGCGCTGATCTATAATGAAGATCGAAAAATGAGAGCAACCTTTCGACGGGTACCTTGTCTTTGACGAAGCGTAATATGAGTACCATTTGGGAAGTAAATGAAACGTCAGTTGTTTCATTTGCCTGCAATGAAACAAAATTTGCTGCCTCAATTTCGTTCTTTACCTCATATAAATAAATATATAGAATGCATTCCAGAAGTTCGATTTGGATGAGCGACGCGGCTGCTCTTCAAATAATCATCCAAAGCGACATCAGTCGACCTAGTATATGCAACCATATCCAAAAATATTCCTCGATTTGAACTTGTTTCTCTCTCGTCGTGACCACGCAAGCTTAAATTATGATTGCCGCAAAATTTTAAAATGTCTATTAATCTACTTAGAACATGTCGATTTTTTTCACAGCTTCGTTGTGAAGAGTAATGGACGCTGCATGAGCATTATCGAGTTGCGACATAATATTGATTTTACCAAATGTTTGAAAATTTAATTCATTCTGTAAATGGCGTGAACTTGTTTCATGTTTTTTAATTCTCTCGGACACATGTTTCATGTCGCGAAAATCATTGCTTGTCCAAGTCACTTCGCCTCCAAACAAAAGGCAATAGAAACAAAATAGGGAATTTCTAACCTCACAGGCGGTAAGCCAAGGTTTCTTACTGAACCAATCAGTAGAAAAGTTTTGAAGTTGCCTTTTGTCGCAGCTGCTGCTTAATTTCAAGTTTTTCTTCAAAAGAACGCGAGCAAAACGGGTTGAAAATTAAATTTTCTACCGAATTCATATTTTGAAGATACCGAAAATTTATTACGGGCTTCTTTAAAAATATGCTCGTTATGTTCGCGCTCTCGATATTCGTGGTGCAACTCCCTGTCTCGCCTTCTGTATCAACCAGACTAGTCTGCCCTCATCAATTTAGATGAATCAGGAACTAGCAACCATCCTTCTACTTTCGCAGTCATACCCATACTCATTTTTCACATTTATTACATTCACATTCCTTTTCCATATTTACAAACAATTGAATGTTAGTATCCTATGTTTTACGACTAGTTTTCCTTTGTTTGCGGCCTTCTCCTGTTTACACAGATGGTCACCACTCATGCCAGATGTGTTCAAATCGCTGGTCCCTGTTTTATTGCCATTTATTCAATACGAAACCGAGACAAGGAGAAGACACAGTCTTTGTTCGCACAAATCATCCGACTTGCAAGCAAGGCTTTCGCTTGGTTCGTAGCAAATTGAAATTCAAACTTCTAGCTAAAACTTGCTGCCACATTCGAGGAAAATCTTGTCAGTTTTTTATTTCATCAAAATCATAAATACCGCAACCTGAAGAACCCTCTTCTGAAACAAACTTTAAGCACTACAAAACTTTGAAAAATACCAAACACTACAAACACTACGAAGGCACAATAAGTACTAATACCATGCACTACACTGATGAGACTACTTTTGCATTAACAGTCACCACCTTCACCCCCTTCACCCCCTTCGGCCCGTCGTAAAAAAATGTTGCTCATGCCTGCTCAAAAGTATTATCCAGACCATGCCAAGACTAAACGTTGTCCAAGCACTGAACGGGCTGCATCTCAGTGGGACCAGTAATGCTTACTGCATCGATTCCGTAATCATTCTTCGGAAGCTAATACGGATCGTTTTCGCAATACCGCATCGATTATTTTAACATGGCGATGTCATTGGCAGGATCCGTGCTAACTCCATTTCGCATGACCAGGAAGCCAAGGGCGGATACAGCATTTGACTCAGGGGGGGGGATCACTGCCTCGAAAATCACAATAAAAGAAGACAATATTGCAAAAAATCGTAAAAATCACTAGTTTACCTAGGCTCAGGGGGGGAATCATGACCCCCCCCCCCCTGTATCCGCCTTGCAGAAAGCGATGCTGGAATCAATGCCTTAGAATGTGTTCCGTAATGCTTACTTGGTAATCGGTTCTGGAAGGCATTACTTAGAATCAATGATGGAATGCATTCCGACGAATTGATTCCAGCATCGCTTCCTGGTAATGCGAAATGGAGTTAGTACGGATCCTGCCAATGACACCGCCATGTTAAAGTAACCGATTCGGTAATGGGGAAACGATCCACATAAACTCGAAAGAATGATTACGGAATCGATGCAGTCAGCATTCACAGTCCTCGAGAATAGCGCGGTATAGCAAACTGTTTGAAACTGAGATGAAAAATTGAAACACATGTATTATGATAAACGTATATACATATAATATAAATATTTATGATAATGATTGTGTATGATAAAACTAAAACAATAACTTAAAAACTAACAAAAAACACAAAACTATTAAATATGTATGTACGTGTAACTAACAAGTTTTTTTAAACTTTAAACCAAAAATTAAGACTACGAAACTGTTGCTTTCTTTCTGGCTACGCATGCTTCCTTGAAAATTCGATTTTTGTATATTTTCAAGGCATGCTTGAATTCTTTCGTGAATTTAACCTCACAATAACCATTCTTGGAAAGCGCTTCTGTGGAAAAAACAAAACAATTATTCCGTAATAGAACTTGTCGTGTTAGAAAATGTATACTAACTAAATATGCTCCACATAAATTTTTGCACGTCTTCAGCGCCTCGTTCCCTCTTACACAATCATAATTAAAATTTGCGGCAATTTCCACTTCCAAAAATTTTGTTTAAATTTTTTTGAATGCCATCTGGGCGAAGGAGGTTTTTTTAAAATTGCCACCTGAAAATTGATTGACATTTTATTCTCCAAAACCTTCACATTAAAATTTAACATACATAATAGTCTTCATTGCCTTCTATTTCCTTTTCTAATTCCAGTAAGTCCATTTTATTTTTTACTGGAAATTTCGTCAGCATTTCATCAGGTGCAGATTCCTGTTTCACAATCTGCTTCTGCAGCGCACCTACTTCTTCAATAGCACGCATTAATTCTTTGTTTTGCGTAACAATAAGTTCTAACAAGGCATAAAGAGATGAAAACCTTTAGCTTATAATATTTTATAAATGTAATAAAGTAGATAAATACCCGTAATGGTTTCAAGTTTTTGCTCGATATTTTTTATGCGGGTAAGCACTCCTTGCAGGGTAGGTGCGTCAACATGACGTTTAGTTATTGTTGGACTTTTTGATTTTGTAGATGTTGATTCTGAGAAAATGTTGCAAAAATTACTTTAAAGGTATTTAATACTGTATGAAGGTCTTACCTTTCAATATTGTTGTATCGTCAGTAAGGCCTGACGCAGGTGTAACCTGATAGACAGGTACAGGAACTGCGAATGATGCTGATGGCGAATTTTCTGTTTTGTCGGTCAAATATAATTTGGTGTCGATGATAGTAAAATATTATTTATTTTTAATTGCAATTATACAGGCATCCCTCAACTTAAGACGCTAATTGGTTCCGAGAAAACGCGTCCTAACTCGAAAATGACTTAAGTCGAATAATCATATATATGCGTCATACAGTAGTAAGGCTTTACGAGTCAACAAATTTTTGTGGTATTTTGTAATGTTATTTATTTATTATTAATCCGAATAAACACGGCACGCACATGTAACATATAATAAAATCAATTAAAAGGGCAAAGAAACATGTTAGTATAAAAAAAAATAAAAAAAAAATATTTTCAAGTAAAAGTTCATATATCAGTATGAGTGGGTATTTGTAATTGAATCTTCATCACTCGATGACTCAAAATGACTTTCCGCACTCGAGGAGGTCTGTAAGGAAGAAGCTGCCAGAGAAGTTGAGGGCTTAAATTTTTTTGTTAAAGCTGATTGGCCCGCCTGTAGCTTTCTCGATTTATATAGTTCTTTATAACATTTAATGCTAATATTTATTGAAAATGACACCTTCTCTCTTCTTTCAGTATCTGGATCATCCTCCAAATTCTCCAAAGCCTTTTCAATGTGCTGCAAAAACTCAGACAATTTTTGAATTGGAAAATTTTGTTTGCTTTCCTCTAATTTTTCTCGAGGTGATTCCGGGTCATCTTGCGAAATATTTAATAAATCCTCATTAGAATGAGAGGTTTCGCGAGTATTGATTAGCTCAGTAATATCGTTTCCATCCAATTCGTTGAAGCCTATAGACCTGGCAATCTGCAGAATTCCATTGTTAAATTCCTCGGAATCGTAGAAGATATCGGCACTAGAAGAAGGTACTACCGATTCTGACCAAACCTTCCACCAGGCTTAATTTATAGTGGAAGAAGTTACCTCTTCCCAAGAAGCTCCAATATTTTCGACAGCCTTGAGAATATCAAAACTCCTCCAGATTTCCTTAATTGATAATCGTCTATCTTTATTCAATGCTGCAATATCGTCCAAACGGTCAACAATTTGTTTGAATGTTCGACGTAGATAATATGATTTAAAGGTAGCAATCACGCCTTGGTCCATGGGTTGCAGCAGGGAAGTAGTATTCGGCGGCAAGAAGAGCACTTTAACATTTTCGTCGATATCGTCGAGAGTTGACGGATGGCCTGGAGCATTATCGACTAGCAACAAAATTTTGTGCGATAAATTTTGTTTCGTACAATATCTTTGGCAGCAGGACAAAACTCAGTTTTGATCCATTTGGCGAATGCTGCTGACGTCATCCAACCTTTTTTTATTATGGTTCCAAATAACAGGCAGTTGACGGATGGCCTGGAGCATTATCGACTAGCAACAAAATTTTGTGCGATAAATTTTGTTTCGTACAATATCTTTGGCAGCAGGACAAAACTCAGTTTTGAACCATTTGGCGAATGCTGCTGACGTCATCCAACCTTTTTTTATTATGGTTCCAAATAACAGGCAGAGCTTTTGAAATATTTTTTAAAGCTCTTGAGTTTTCGGAATGATAGACTAATAGAGGCTTGAGTTTAAAGTCACCTGCTGCATTTCCACCTAGAAGAAGCGTTAGCCTATCTTTGGAGACCTTGAAGCCTGGTGTTGTAGCTTCTTCCCTGCCTATGAATGTTCGTGATGGTAGACGTTTCCAATAAAGCCCTTTCTCGTCAACGTTGAAAACTTGTTTCGAGCTAGAACCACCTTCATCGATAATCTTCTTAAATGAAGAAGCATGAAACCTCCCTGGTTCTTTGCTATCAGCGCTTGCGGCTTCTTCACATAATATTATGTTATGTAGACTTTATCTCGATTTGAATTTTTCAAACCATCCTCGGCTTGCATTGAAATTCAAAGGTTCGTTTTCATCTATGAGGCCACAGAACAAACTTTTCGCTTTTTTTTGAATGATCGCTGTTGAAATTGGTAAATTTTTCTGGTTCAAATCAAGAATCCACGTGTACAGCATTTTCCCCACCTTTTCCAATGCAGGTGGCCTGTTTTTTGTGATGATAGTACTACTCGTTGAGGAAATGCCAGCGTTGATGCTATCAAGAATTTTTCCTGCGTTCTGTTTCTGTTGATGCACTCAATCCTACTGACGTAGGAATTTGAGAGGGCCTCTCGCCTTCGTCTAATCGTTTTATGACTTTCATCTTGATTTTAAAATTTCGCTTGTGTTGGTTACTTATTCTTTAACGAACTGTGTCTTTTATCCATCTGGCCCTAATTTGTTTTCTGTTGAAACCATTTAAGCACTAATGAAACAAAAATGAAATGCAGTAGGAGCTTAAATAATCCTGATTAATTATTGATTCGCGAAACAATGAAAACCTTCACACGCACTCAATTTCCATTTAATACTAATTTGCTAATATGCTTCTGTTTTCATGAAAACTTCTATGCCCTAATAACCCTTGTATTTTTTGTTTGTATTTATTATCACTCTGATTTGATATGTTAATAATCTAAGAAATAGAGATGCTCGAAGATTGACTGCCAGGCGTAGCAGGTCAACATCGGACGGACAATCACGTCGTTGCGGCATTCCTCCATTCCACCATTCAAAAATAGCTTTAAACTGCGTTGTAAGTCGAAGCAAAAAACGTCGTAACTCGAAGCATAGTCCTTAGTTTTTCATGCGTTGTAAGTCGAAATGGCGTAAGTCGAAGAGTCCTAAGTCGAAAGATACCTGTATATATATTTATGAAATACAGTCATGTAGCATTGGAATAATCAATAATTTGTCTTCATAGGGAAGACATACTAGCTTGAATGCGACTTCGTTCATGTTGTACGTTACTAATTCTTCAGATCTATCTTAGTCTGCAATCATTACTCCTATTGACCTTGATTCAACCGGCTCATTGTAAAAACTTCTTAAGAAACTTTCCATTATTATCATTGAAGCTAATTATTTGTATTGGAGTATAGGGATGTATGCAACAGTAATTATCTGTTTCATTTGTACGGAGAAAATGTAAATAAGAACGATAACTTACTATATCCCCGTAAATATTTTTGTGAAACCGGAAAGAAATATCCTCAATTAATCAATTATTCTTATATACAATTTTGCTATTTAATTGTTGCAATATTTTGCTTGGCTTCTTTATCTTCTTTTTAAGAACGCTCATATAATTTTCAAATTTGTATGCTGAAAAAGTATTAATGAACCCAATTTCTTTAATACTGTCTGTTAAATGTAGAAGACTATGAACATTATGTTACACTTTCTTCTCCATATACAGTTGGGAAATTTTCTACAAACAATTTGATCATATTTTTCGCCACTTCAATATTTAGTAAATAGTTTTTCGGACAAGACAATAACCGGTATGCACCCTGCAAAAGAAGGAAATGGTAGTAAGTATCAGAATCTACAATATCTTCAAGACAAGAATTCCAGTATAAACAATAAATTGCCGAAACTCAGTAGCTTTCCATCTGGAAATTTCTGCTAAATCCCTGAAAGTGAAAGTAAACGTGTAGACATTTGATTTTTCTCTGCAGCGCTAAGTTTTCTGCCGGAAACTTTTCCGTTTAAAAGTCTCAACATGATTTTCCTCGTAACCCCTAAGTCCAAAAGATGCATTGGGTCCAAAGGAAATTGGGAAACCATTTTTATTCCTGACGTTTCCAGCAGCATCTGCCTGTTACGAAAGTGAGCATTGTGGTGATTCGAATACTCCCTTTGCTGAAAATTGGTCCGTTCTTAAAGTGGCAATATTGATGTTATAGGTAACTACATTATTCACAGTTCTTCCAGTTGCGTGCATTTGCTGCAACTGTGAAAAGAATTGTGACCAACTATACCACATACAAATGCTCTTGCTGGTGCGTCACATACAAAAGCTCGGATTTTAAATTGCAAGCGTTTATTCATGCAAATGATACCATTTCTATGTAAATTTTTGATTTCATAAACAAAATCGTGCAGAAAATCGTCAATTTGAAATGGCTTCCTCCTTCCCAGGTATGCTCCAATCAAAATCACTAATATGCTCTTGATGTTCACTACACTTCCAAAAATTGGCCATAAACTGAGAGATGAACCCTTGAAAAGAGGTAAGCCGTCTATTCCAATGTCTACGATTACCTCTTCGTAAGGAGCTAGTATACTTGCGATTCCTTCTAATTGTTTCCCTAGTCCATAGTGGGAATATTGTCCAGGAGCAACAGTTCTAGGTGTAATTTTTTCTCTACGTTTAGTCAAACCATTTAAACTAGTAGGCACGTCTAGGTGTTCTTCTCTCAGGATTCGCAAAAGGGCATCACAACTTTCCCTTGACGGGTTATATTTATTGTACCAATTTCTCCGCTGTCCAATGAACCATCTTTTAAAGATGAATCTTCGTGTGTTCCAATGCTCCGTGCAGAATTGTCCTCAAAACTCACATTGTCTATCTCCGCCCCTTCCATATTTAAATATGGATTTTCCGGCGTTTCGATGTTAAGGGGTATTTTTACCTAAAAAAATTTAAATCTTTTTTTAATTTTTTTTTATACAGAAGGAAAAAGGATGTCATCATGAAATTATGTGTGTTACTTTATTATCATTTTAAGAATACAAAAAAAGTTTCAGAATTTTTGAGTCCCATTTTCAGGTATAAATTTTTTTAAAAAAAAAATGCCATTTTACGGTGGTTGGCATGATTTTGCCTTTCTGGTTGATCTGAAAAAAATAAACAAGCCGCGAGGTGCGACCCTTGAGGTCCACACGGTCAACTTCCCAGTAACATCTACATAAACATCAAAAACATTAAACACAATAATAATTTTGAAAATAATACTATTTTAAATAATAATAATGAGAGGTATTCATAGCCGTAACAGGTATGAGTTAATATTAATCATATCATCTACGGGAGGGTCCATTGATTAAGTAATGTTTTTGGTCGATGGGGACAGATTGATTTGATTGAATATTCGCGCAGATCAATCGGTGGGAGCCTTTTCTACGTTATTTTTGTTTTCATATCGATGCTTGAAGGACAAAAGAACGCTAGCAAAAATGAATGCAGTTTTTCTTATAACGCCCACTGAAGAGATTTTGTCGCGTGATGGTCATTTAGAATAGTTGCGTTCAAAATTGCCATCACTTCGGCATAATCACTGAATTTATATTTTTTTCACGGTTTTACATCAATGAGATTAATAATAAATTTTGAATTTCTCCTGGTTCTGTAAAATATTGAATATGCAGTCAAAAATAGGTTCAATTGCATGTAAAAAGTAAAATGTGTTACAAATGATGATGGAGGAAGTAATTGAAATCTTACGATTACTAACGAAGAAATCTACTAAAGACTACAATTTAAAGAATATGATCTTGCAAAGTATTGACTACAAAACATTTTACCATTCAAAGCGTTGATTACCACAAATGCAAATTTGATTGAAATTTCGATGGTTTTCAAAATTTTAGCAGTTTTTTTAAAATTAAAAGACTAAAAATCTGCTCAGGTTATGCAAATATTTGAAAACTTTGATTGAATTTACAATTTATTTAGAATAAAAGATATAAAGTAATATCATTCGTATGAATCCTCTTTACATGGTAACTTTGTATGATTTTTAATTTTTAATTTAGTTTTTTTCATAATCATGGAAAAAACTGTTGCTGATTTTTTTTTCAAACCCTGATAAAAATGTATAAATTTTATAAACATTTTTTACTGTGTTGTGCAAATCAGGTTAAAAAAATATTTTTTTTATGAAAAAACCCCTAATTTTTAGCATTTTCTTCTATTAAAGTAAAAAAAACGACTGGAACAAATTTTTATATTGTTAAAACGATCACAAATATGTTAATACACGTCGATTGACACCTCAATGATGCAAATTTCATATCTGGTTCGTGAGATAAAGCGAATGACAGAAATGACTTTGAAGATCATGATGACTGTTAATGATTTTTGATTTTTTTCGTGATCACGAGAAAATGTTTTGATGATGTTTTTCCAAGCACTGTTTGTA
Organism: Oxycera nigricornis; assembly: GCA_963942545.1. Taxonomy (NCBI): domain Eukaryota; kingdom Metazoa; phylum Arthropoda; class Insecta; order Diptera; family Stratiomyidae; genus Oxycera; species Oxycera nigricornis. The sequence continues at coordinate 40,894,925 of OZ012663.1, forward strand.
GTATAAAATTTTTATAAAAATTTATTACTGTGTTCCAAAAATCAAGTTAAAAATGTGTTGTTTATGAAAAAAACCTTATTTTTTAGTAGGAAGTGTGGTTTCGGCGTGTCGGATGGCATCCTCTTCAGGTGCTGTCGTTTGCCATCCGTCACGAGACAGCACGACCACGGCTGGCTTGTTGATGGATTAAGCTCGTTATATTTCAACTTTTTTTATAATTTACATCTGCGAATTATAACGACCGTCAATGGGTTCGTATATATGCCTACGTTTGCTATTTTATAACATGTGTTAGAACCTTATTTTTTGCATTTGTTTTCTTAAATTAAAAAACGGCTCCAACAATTTTTTTCAAAATTTTAAAGATTCACACAAATGTTAATGCGCGTCGATTGACACCTTAACAATGCAAATCGTATGTTTGGTTCGCAAGATATAACGCATGACAGAAATGACCTTCAAAGGGGCAAAACAACCCCCCCCCCCCCCCGAAGTTTCCCAAAAACTAATCAGCTCTTAAAATTGCAAGGACGCTTCGCGGGCTACTCTGGGCTATTCTGGCCTCTTTTGATGCTTCTAAATCACGTTTATCTGCTGTCTTTATGAGTAGCACATCACAACGGTCTGCATGACTTTTAGCAGCAAGTCCGATGGGTGACCATTACCTGCATAAATTTTAATATGGTGTGAAACCCTTCATTGAAGATGCAAGTGGTAGTATGTGCAGCAATTTCAACTATATTTTTGCCGGCGAATGTGTGTTTTGGGACCATATTCCATACGCACGAGTTAAAACTCTCATTATTGTTTTGGGTGTTGTTTCGCAAACGGCGCTTTAATAAATCATCAGAAGTCAATTCTTCGTAAACCGGTTTCAAAATTTGTTGTGCGGCGTCGTCCAAAGGGGGAGAGTATTTGTAATTTTCCAAGTCATCACCTCCAATAATGTGTTTTGGATATGACTCAGAATATTGTCTCTTGTTACGAAATAGGAGATGACGTCATACGTATTTCCTGGGATATGACTCTTGTAGGTGGACGGGCGACACGCAGCACACGTCACATTTGTGGCATGTCCTTAATACCTTCTTCTATTTCAACTTTTGAAAGATTTCTCAATCGCTCAAGCTCAATGCCTATTAGCAAAGAATATACAACATAAAGAAGTCGAATGCTCGATTACTTTTTTACCATAGCTGTACATGTGGTGGAAATGTAAGGGATGTTACACGAGCAGAGAAAAAGGAGCTTTCAGCAGGCAGCTTTTCGTCAACAAGCAAGCGTATTTCGATGGTTTTACAACTCTTACGTTGCTCACGTAGATGTTGCACTGAATCATTTTGCATAATTTGATTTGATTTGCTCCTACAATCCAGTCCTAGTGTCTGTTGTAGTCGTCTTCTTGCCTCCGTCCGCGGCGTATTTAATTAGTGGAATTTTTAGGTTCATTTTTTGGCTTTGTGTGCTTTCCCTTAGGATTGTTACATATTTTGTACGTTATTATTTTAGTGCATCGTTTTTCATTCTTTTTTTCTTTATGATGTGGTTTTATTTGGTTATTTTAAATTTGTAAAATTTTTGAGAGAGATGAAGATTTTCAAGAGTATATGGAATATTTGGTTGATATGAATGAGAATTTTAGTAGAATTTAATTTTTTATTTTGGATTAAATGCCCCAGTGTGTATCGCCCTCAGGATTCAGATGTTCATGGGGGGTTGGGTAGTTTATTCAATAGAGAAGGTTTTTCTGTCTGCCAGTTTTCAGACTACGACCTGCTATTGTTTATGAAAAGAGTCTTGAGGCTGATGTATCGAATTAGTGATAGCATCTTAGAAGAAATTTGACTTTTCTTTTTGAGTGGAAATTAACTATTTTTTGGCATGCCTATATGCATTTCATCCTTTCCCAGGGGACTCGTCAGTAGTCGAAACAAACAAGGAACTTAACAGCAAATTTTTTACCTATAATCGGCCAAAGCTAATAAAACGGTGGAATTCCAGCCTTTGTAGTTATGGTAGTCACTAGCATCTTCTGCTTGTGGTTTTACCTCTATATGACTTCCATCTAAAATAAAAGGTCGTAAACGGGCACATTTAAAGGCAGCTTCGTACATACCTATAGCGCCGAAACACTGCGGAAGACCCAATTTCGCAAATCCTTCAACATAATTTTTTTATTTTTTCCCTGGTTAAAGGGAATATGTTGAAGTATTCTGGCCACAAAGCATGCCACACCTCTTGACAAAATTCTAGGACTATTTTGCATACGGTGGGTTTGCTATCGCCAAATAAATTCCCCACTGTGCGGTATTCCGCCGAAGATCCAAGCGCATAAATGGCTATTGCAACCATTTTACGCAAATCTATGCAGCTCCGGAAGACCGTATTGGTTCTCGATATCGCTTCAACCTTCGAGCATAATGCTGCTGCCGCATAATGCTCATCCGGAAGTTTTCCTTAAAAAATTGGTCGCCGTTATGCGGGACATCATGCTCCCAAAACGATTTCGAACGAACCTGAAAACAAGATACCATTATTGTGCTCTAAAAAATTTACGTTATATTCGAACACAAACTTACCAAAGTCCAGCGCTGCGGAGAAGTTCTCCAACTGAACATCATACACAATAATTGGGTTCTTCTGCGCTGCAGGTTAAGTACATTTTTGAGGTATCTGTGCTTCAGGTTTCTATAGTAATTTGACCTAACGAACGAAGCCGAAGATGCCGCTTTAAAGCTAAGCTGCAACGCTTGCATTTTGCGCTTAGCTAATTCATGATGCATCAATGCATCGATTTCCGCATTCACCACTTCCATTGCAATTCCACTCTCTAACAATTGTTAACAACTACACAATCTTAGCGCGAAACACACACCGCGATTTCAATAACGAGAATTATCTACTTTCAAAATGTTATGTCATATCATGCAATGACAGTGACAGTGACAGTCAAAATCCGATTTGTAAGTGGAAACACTACCAAATCACTTCGACACAATCCAGAGACTTGGCGTAGATGGAAACGGGGTATAAGACTTTGCTTTCCCTACTAATATTTTGTAAATCAATTATTGCTTCAAGTGGTGTTTTATCCGTGTTTTTCAAGAGCTTTTTGTTATATTTATATATGCACCGATCATTTTTTGTTGTTGTTTATATTTCAACAATTCTTTTTTCAATTTTACATAATGGTCCTGCAAGCTAATTTTTTTTTTTGGCAAGATGCCCAAAAATTACTTGCTGAATCCGTTCCTCTCTCGATGTATCCCCAAAAGCAGAAAGATTATAGGCTACTACACTAGTTACACAAAATAATCTTCATGGACCCAATCTTTGCATTCACGTATTTATTCATTCATTTGTTTCATTGTCTGAATTCAAGAATTTAATTCAATCTTATGTTTCATACAACAGTGCTTTCCCTTTTTAGGGTGGGTTGCTAGTTGTGTATGTGAACCTCAGGAATGGCTTCTAGCGTGGAGCTAGCCATTTATTTCTTTGGGAGCTTGAGAGCTCAGGTACCTGTTTACTTGTGATCTATTTTAATATTAATCAGTTCATATTTATAGTTTAATGATGCATTGAATGTCCCTTTTGGGTGAAATGCCCTTGAAGTATGAACCGTCCGGGTTGTGTAGCGGAGCTCACTGGTATCCTGAATCTAGATTTCGTCCCTTACCATAGGGACTCATCAGCAGGTTTAAATTTGGTTTGTAGTTTCTAAGTGTGATTTTAATTGTGAGATGACTATCTAATTTTATTTTGGAAACAGTTTAATTTGTCACAAATTAGTCTCACTTTATGGTTGTTTCATGGTTTTATATCTTATGTTGTTATTATATTATCTATTCGTAGTACTCACTATTTGTTCTTCATTCTGCTTTGGTTTTTTTCTTTCTCTTAAATTTAATCACATGCTGGTGTTGCTTTGGTTTTTTTGTGTACTTGTGAGAGGCCTCCATCAGACCCTGTACATGTTGTATGTCCTTTTTTGTCCCTTCACTCCATTTTGCCTTCGTTTTCCTCAGATATTTTTCGCTTCTTTGGTTTCTGTCCATTTTCTCTTCGTCAGTCGCTTCGCTTCCTACTGTATTCCCTTTGGTTGAGTGATTATATCATTTATTGTCCTTTTTGATTCTATTTTAAGTTAGAATCTGCTTTCCAGCCATCTTGGTGCTCTTTCCTTGCTCCATTGGCCTTTTGGACTGTTGTTGGTTAGATTTCCCGCCACATTGGTTTTTTGATTTTGTAGATCTGTTCTGTTCAGTCGCCATGGAAGGCTTTTTTTTCTAGAAAGTTTTTTATAATGAAGATGTTAGATCTGGCTTTTTGAGTCTTCTGAGCTCAAGTCACTACGGTTTTTTTAGATGCGTCAGAAAGAGGCGAGAACTGCTTCAATAAAATTGTAACGTTAGTCAAATGGGCGGGTTCAGCCGAAAGCAAAGATGCAAGGCTATTGGAAATACATGAGATAAGAAATGAGCACTTGAATGCTAATAGAAAACATATTTCGCAAAAACAAGTTGTCGGGCAATATGTGTCATCATAGATGATAAAAATAAAATCAGATTGCATTAGGTTTGCAAATCGGGGAATTCGTTTCTATCATTTGTTTTTTTTCGACGTTGACGAATTATGTTTCCTTAACAGCATAATGCTGTTTAAATAAGCGATCTGCAAACAAAACACTATTAATTTTAAAAAAATGTGATTATACACAATTGGAAAGTATACACTAAGCAAGCGGATGTGCTTATGTGACATTAAAAATAGGTGGCACATAACAATACAAAAATTATAACCGCCAGCACTCAATATACTATAGAATATTGTCTAAACAAAAGCTTACGTAGTTTTTGACGGTGGTAGCTGTATAACAGGCACATCACGATTTCTTACATAATTAAGATCGACGCGTGTATTGTCAAGACCAACGTCTGGTTGGTTGATACGCAAAGTCGAACTCTTGTTGCACATATTTTTTCTTCAAAAGCTAACAATGTAAGGGATCAAATGATCGTAGACACCAAAAGGTTTTTATTGTATTTGACCTGTAGATATCCGTAAACCATAGAAACTAAAGGTTAATGTTTAGTATCTATGTTATGTGCTCTGCCGCCCAAAAATATATGTACCATTAATACCAAAAATCCACAATAGAAAGCTACCACGTCCTATTCTAAGACACCTAATTTTTCACACGTTTTACTGATTCTTCTCAATTGTTGTCTTTCAAGAATAAGCGTCGTACATTCTTTTACCCTCATTTGCCCCTTTTTTTAATGATCTGCTCGATAGTCTGCGTGTATTTAATATTTTGAAGAGTTATTTTTTTAAGTTATAAGGAATTGAAAAGTGTAAAAAATTTTTTTTTTTGAAAATTCTAATAAGTAATAGTACCTTAAGTCGCTTTTGCGTTTTTAGGTTTGCCGTTTTTCTATATTTTTCATCTTGACGCAATGTACCGACACGATTTTGCGATGCAAGGTTTTCTGTTTTCCGATATTTTTTTCTGTTTACGCAATATTTCGATGCGTTTTTGCGTTTTATGTTTTTTTATTTCTTGTATTAGTCATTTTTGCGCAGAATTCCAATACGTTTTTGGTTTTCTAAGTTTACTTTTTCTTTGTATTCTTCATTTTTCCTCAATTCACTCATTCGTTTATTCGCATTTCGATTTTTCATATTTTTGAAGTTTTTATACGAACGCAGCATGCGCACATATTTTCGTTTTCGTACACAAACAGAAATCGCGCAAATATATTTAATTGGTAAACGAGATGGAAAATTCTTTACGTGTCGTAACTGACTTGGCTATTTAAACCTTTCCTCCAGAAAAACATATAAAGAGGTAAAATATAATCATTTTCACGGCAACGAAGTACATATCTGTATATGTGAATACAGAATCATCTCATAGTCCATTCAAATGGTCCTAAAAATGACGCCAATCGTGCATTTTGAGCTGACAGTCAGAATTTTTTTGCAATAGTTTTTGCAAGTTTCTGGAGTCGCAGCTCCAATTCTCCTGGCGTCATCTTGAAAGAAGAAACGGGACGCCTCATATTTCGGAAACCATGGCTCCCACAAAAAAGACGCGTAAACAAACTTGTATCGAATTTAATTTGCAGCAACTTGTGCATACATCACTTTCACGTGGTGACAATAATTAAAAAGTTACACACCAAAAACGTCACCCGAAAAGGGATTATCATCTTTCGAGCGCCACAACTTCTTTGTTTTCCCTTTTACCGCGAAAAATATTCATAGTTAACTTTTTTCCACAACACCCACCAGGTACAGGTTAGAAGTGTGTTTGTTTTTCATATGGTTTTTCCAATTGGCCTAGTTCTCAGGCTATCGTTAGCCCATTATTGAAGCCTTTGTAGATTAGAGACCTGGTTATGGATCATTAAAATTAATCTCGTTATTTTCTTCAGGCTTTGCCTGAGAAAGGTGTTTAAGCACTTGTAGCCTTTGGTGTTTGATAATCACTATCCAAGTTTTCTTCGTCAAATAAATTGATAGTAATGTCTTTATTTGAGCAAGTTTCACCACAATATTGCAAGGAAACTGCTGAAAGATTAAGTTCTGCCTTTGGACATTCGCAGGCTGTGTCACATTTTGTTTTGCATCTGCAAAATATTAATTTTTGCTGCATAGGTTTAAACATTCGTGAATTTCTTCTGCAACCCCAGGAACATGGATCTTTGAATCTTTCCAGCCACGTTTGAACTTGAACAGAGAGCAATCGAGCTGAATCGTGTGTAGGTGGAAGCGAAGACAGATTCAACTTGTTCTTTGCCATTGACTTTGTGAATCGTTTGTGGCGAAGAGCATCAATAGATTTATCCAGGTTATCACCTCCGTAAGGAGCAATTAGAAAACGATCACCAATAGTTGCAAAAACTGCGGGATATACATATTCGAGTTGAAACATTTCTTTTTCCGAAGCGAGGTCCGGGTTATATTCTATTGTAGTCAAATGCTCCATTTTGCCTTACCTGTGAGTAGCAGAGGTAGTATTTCTGCCTGAAAAGACATGAAAAAACAAAATATTTTTTCCAACAACTTTGTTTCGACCAAGCGCAGAAAGTTAAACAAGAATGTCTTATGTATTTAGCAACAATTATCATGGAATCAAAAAGTGAAGTCGACGTTGAGCTCTTCGGCAACTTCGCGTGTGGTTTTGCGAGGATCAGCTTCGATTAAGGCTCTCAATTGATCATTATCAATCTCAGACGGGCGGCCGCGACTCTCTTCATCTTCAAGGCTCTCGTCACCACTGCGGAATTTTTGGAACCACCATTCTAAGTACAGCGACAAGCGCTAAGCACAATGGCACGCGAAATGCCTATATTTCTAAGGATCTGGGATTGAGGTTGGTACTGCCGAATATGGCAGGAGAGCTATTTGAGTTCAAAACACGTGCCGAATATGGCAGTCTGGTTTCTGAATTAACTCTAATTTTATTTCTAAATCTACAGCTCTTTTATACAAAAATCTATATACAGAAAACTTACTCTAAAATTAAAAGTAGGGATGTAAATCTATGTACATAGTTTAAGAAATCAATATCATGCATAGGACGAACAAATCGCGTTCCCACGGATAGTCGTGGTCATTAAGATCCAAATTTTATGAGGTCATCACACTCGTCTAGACGTTGACCAGCCATGAGCCACTTAGAGCATTACGCTGAGCAATGCATGCACGTAGGAATTGTGCATGCTCGATCTAAATATGTCCTTATGGCTGATCGTCATTATGAATGATATATGACGTCTAGACAGAGTAAAGTGTATTCTTAGTACACTACAGAGGTTCAAATCTTTACTAATGTAAACATGATCATATTTAATAAAAAAAATTATTCAAAAATCATACATAAAAATAAACAATAGAAAAACCGAGATTATTTTTGCATTAACCTAATAGAAGCTAAGATGAGTATAAGTATGGCAGAATAATAACAAAATTTAATAATTGTGTATACATTTTGACAATAAGATTCCTACCGCTTTCAGCACCGATGCCTGATGTGAAGGGACAATGTTTGTATTGTAGAGTAATTATGCTAAATTTCAAATGCTTTCAGCATGTTGCTAATCAGGCATATGTCGAAATTATGGCAAATAAGAGGAAATAATTTGAATTTCAGCATTTGTCGTTTCTCCGTTTAAAAGACTACATCGTGGAATACTTTCCACAACTTCATAATACTGTGTTTTTCTCGCACTTATGGTATGTGGGCTATCAGAAGATGGTTGAGGCCATCATTGCTGTTATTGTTTTAAATTTCGATCTATATTAAACCTTGATTTCAATTTAAGCAAAGCACCCAAGTTATTATTCGAATAACATTGGGAACATAATATCTACATTTCTTGTTGCATATCTTTATAGTTACGAAATGACGGTCACATGGGAAATTTCAGACGTTTCTTTGTAAATAATATCAATTGATAAAATATATTTGAAAAACTTTTGTTGAAAATAAACATATGAATGGCGTGTATTAAGTTTAAATATCATTTGCTGTTACTCTTATTTTGGGATATATAAAATCAACGGATTATGATATTAACAATCGATCGTTGGCAGACTGTTGACGTGGTGGATGGATGAGGAATATGCCTTAATAACGTGCTGAAAGTAAGATTTTCGTTGAATGTCCTTGAGAAACATGTTTGTTTCACGTCGTTTCTTCTCAAGTCTGCCAACGGATCTTTTTATACTCAAATATGTTGTCATAAACTGAGCTTGTAATATGATCATTTTGATGGCGCATCCCCGGAAACCAGGTGCCCCTTTTCTTGGCTGAAATTAAATGTCATTCACATATTATGCGTTTGCGTAAGATTACTTACTTTTGTTTTAACCCACCAGTGGTGACGCCAAATTACCTTACATAGTTGGTGACGCCGGTCTCAGAGACCGAGATTTTCAAATAAATACATTATCTTAAAACAAATATCAAGGGCCTTTAAAACAAGTGAGAACTTATATCTTATGTTTAAAAGTAGAACGATAGTTTTGGCAATAGAAAATAGGTCTTGTCTTATACAATAAATGGATGGCTGTAAATTTTGTTTGGTTTTCATCTTGACGCAAAGAAAAGTACCGATTCTTGTGATTCCTTAATTGTGAACTTTGTGGCACCCGAAAATTTATTCTTCTTTACTATTTTTGTTGAGTACCATGTAGCCATATAATAGAAAGTTAATATATGTTTTTATCTATGCATAAGCCAGCAAGTGTGAAATACCATGAAATAATGTGCAATATTTTCATACTTTCAATAATATCGTTCCTATCTCTTAAATTCGTAATTATTTGTGTAGTCGCCTTATCTTTAACGTGGTTCTCGATTGATAAAAAGCCAAGCTTTTCAATAAATTTGTTCTCCCACTTAATGAGAAGTCCATTTTATCCTCGAATGCTGTTTTAAATTCCATATCAATCTACAAAACCAAAATGAGCATGAGGAAATTCAATCCAAAAATAAGAACATACCAATCGATATCCAGACGAATTTTTGTAGAAGGGCCATTTAATCATGATCTCATGATCAGATATGTATTTTATTGTATTTGTATTTTAGGTCCTGCAAACGAGAGTGGCTTCAGGCTTTCCAAATTCAATCAAACTCATCAAACGATAGGTTGACAAATTTAAGAATCCGTATGCAGCCTTCTGGCTTCGAAATAAATGTTCATACGAGGGTCAGTCAGAAAGTAAGTTTAAGGGTCCGATTAGGGGGGAAGGAGTGGTCAAAACAAAAAAACAAGGTCGTTTTCGGAAAATTCAGACATTTTTTTATTTTTCTACAAATTCCCCATCTCTCTCAATACATTTTTTGTATCTACAAACTAATTTCGTAATTCCGACGTCGAAATGTTTTGCGTCCAAATTTTTAAAGTACGCTGTGACTGCTTCGGTGATGTCATCTGTCGTGTCGAATCGTATGCCGCCAAACGCTGTTGTGATCGCCGGGAAAAGGTCGAAATCACTTGGGGCTAAGTCAGGGGAATAAGGAGGATACTCAAAAACGTCCCATTTAAATGAGGCCAATTTTTCTTGGGTTAAACGGGCAGAATGCGAACGAGCATTATTGTGAATCAAAAACATTTTGCGATTCAATAAACCTGGCCGTTCGTTTTTGATTGATACTCGAAGACTATTCAAGGGTCTATCTGATCCTCCCATAAAAACAATTTTTATTTTGTTTATAAGTAACTATATATACATAAAAAACACTATTTATTGAAAATCTACGGTTCAAATTTCGTGTTTTGAACCTCAATACTTACGTTGATGAGTTAGTCAATGAGTTAAGGTCAAATTAGTACTTCTCCCGTAAATATAATTGCATAGACAGAATTTTGCAATACTTCAGCAGCATGACTGACTGCTGTAGAAATCTGCAATTTTGCACTGATCGTTTCCAACAATTATATTGATTTTTTCGATGCTAATTAGCCAATAAAACTTCGTGGTGGAGAATTCAAAAGTAGATAAATGCCAAACAAGTCTGACACAAGCTCATATAAATTTGTGCGGTTATGAGATTAATTACATGCAAATTCAAAACACCCTGTAAAATTATTTTAAGCTCTTAAAATCATCTCAATTATTATTATGAATTAACGAAATTCCTTTACGTTTGATGGTCAATAAAACTTTAAACAATAATTATTTCATAGAACACGATTTGACTTTTGAAAGATATTATCGACTTATTGGTTGTTTGGATTGATATTACCGTTCTACGCGAAATTTCAAAATAAACAGTATATAAACCTCGACAAATTGGCACAAATATATGAAAATGACGCTTTTCTAAATCTAGATATTAAGATTTGATATCCTTTAAAATTCAATTGTGATCAATAGCTGTTAAATGATGAAATGAAATCAATTTGTTAAAATTATTGTCGATTATTTTTTCAGTAGTTTATAGTAAATAATATTATTTCAAGTTTATTTTACAATTGTAAGAAAATAGCTTCATTAAGTAAACACTATGCGACCAAACTGACGCAAATTTCAAATATTCAAACAAACTTTGCGAAGACATTTTCTCTTTCGCTACATTAAAGAGAGCACCATCCTTTTCTCCCGTCCATAAAGCAGTTGCCTCCTCTGATTGCTGACTATACGAGGCTTTCGACAATTATTGGCAAAAGAGTTGATGCTCCTCATATCAACCTTGGATACAATTTTCATGTGATATCAAACACTTGGTATTACAGGACGCTCCGCAACAGTTCGCACAACCACTAACCAACAGTAATCAAATAACTACAAAAATCGTAGATTGTTTCCTGACATAACTGAGCGTCAGCAAAAATGGTCTACATTCATTTTCCGTCGCATTTGACGGAAGAAGAGCACATGCTTAAAGCTAAGTACCAGAAGCTGAAGAAGAAGGTAATGCAATAATGTCAACAACATTAGAAATCTTTATAATTTTTTTGAATGCAATTCACAGAAAAAGGCGCTACAACAACTAAAAGCCCCAAAGCCAGAGCCTGAAAAACCACTCTCTTCTAAAAGACCGACAGATGCACGCGACGCACGGGAAGTAGCTCGCAAGCTGATCAAAAGTGGAGCCATTCCAGCCATACAGAAACAACAGACGAAGCAGGATCAAACTTCCTTCAAACGACCGAAAGGTAATTCCAGAGTCTGTGTTCTTCCTGTTTGTAACTATCTTTCGGTTACAGGCCAAGAAAGAAAACGTACTCAAGCAGAACCTACTGTGCCAGCCTATCAGCCCTTCTCCTCGACCCAAAACGACGTCGCCCAAGAAACTATTGGAGACTTTTCCGATAAGGGTACAAGTCGCATTCATGACCTCTATCAGCAGTTTGCAAACGTTCGAGACCGCGAAGAGCGTGGTCTGGGTGAAAAGAAAGGAGATCCTGCCAAAAGCGACAAGCCGCGCGCTGGAAATACAATATTTGTTTCGGGGAATAAAGTTACGGAAGAATTTTTGAAGAAGAATTTCGCTGACTATGGAACTATCGTCAACGTATCAATGGAAATCGAGAAAGGGTAAGTGGTTTGATTTGCAACCAACGTGAATCATTAGTATTTCTTCGTTTAGTCGCGGTTTTGTAACTTTTGCAAAGCCAGAGTCTTCAGAACGAGCAATAACAGAGATGCATCAGAAGAACGTTGCCGGAATTCAGCTGCAAGTACAACTAGCTCGTAGACAGCCCCAAATCGAGCCAATCAACGAAGCCTCTTCTTCGGCTGTTTGGTCCACAATCGGTGATTTGCTGCGCTCTATGCGACCTTTGAATTTAACTAATGACTGATTTTCTTTCAGCGGCAAGCCAATCGCAAAAGGGCAGCCACAAGGACAAACGCGAAATGGTCCAATACGATGATATGTTTTGAGTTAAGGATGGAAACCATGGACAAGTAAATAGCTTTGTAACGAGATTTTCAAAAGTTGATTTAATTTTCAAATAAAGTTGCTATATTGTTCAATGTATTAGTTATCGTTGAATAAAGAGCCAGTCTCAATCTAAAAAAAATATTGTGACCTATTGACGTGATTGTGGCAAAATGAACTACAGTATAATCTCTCTAATCCGGAACAATTATTGCACGAGGCAATCCGAAATTTGGAGGATTCCGGTTCTTCGATGAATCATTTGACTTCGAATTTTAAGAAAAATATGAATGTGTTTATTTTCGTTGCGTGTCTGTGGTCTTCAAGGATATCCAAACAACTATTAAATTTAAATAGGGATCGGTGCGAGGAAACGTTAAGAAAACACTACTTAAAAATTTCCTGGCTTTCAAATATTTAATTATTCAACAAAATGAAGCTGGTCCGAATAAACACCAAGTCATCCAATTCAAAAGACTGGTTTCCTCCATTTGCCCCTGCTGATGCGCCCACTGTCGGATTTTCAGGACGTCCGAGCAATATCCGCCACAACTCAGCAAAATTATATTAATCCGCTATACATGCAAAGGCATCTGTGGTAATAACGATGTAACAGCATCACGAAGAGTCGAAATAACACCGAATTTTTGGCATACTAATAGTATCTAATTTATGTTTTCACTACGCAGTAATGATAACAAAAATTATGAAATGGGAATATCGATATTGTTATCGATCTACTCGGCAGTGAGGATTTCGTATGGGGGCTCCTGGATGGAATCCATTCTTTCGTTTCTCTCTTTTCATCCACGACTCGGTGAACTAGTCGATGTGAAATGTTTTAATAGGAATTCGCCGTTATGTTGTCGATATGGAACCATCTTCGTGAGTTGCAGCATTTTGTGAAACTTTGGTTGAAGGGCGCTCAAATTGGTGCGGCTTTCGGTTTCGGAAAATGGGACAGTTTTCATCTCTGTATCAATTTTGGCAACTAAAGCTTCAACCGTTCCCGACTTAATGAGCTGCGATGGATATGCCAATATAGTTTCTGGCGGTTAGTACGCGTTCCTCTGTAGTGGAAGAATACCCAAAAGCAGGTAACCTTTGAATGGACTCGTTCAAAACTTACATGATGGGTACTTACTACAAGTACGCTCTCTCGTCAATGTCAACGCTTGGTGAAACAGCAACAACTCACACAAGGAAAGCAATCGGAAGTCTAAAATGTTTCGTTCAAGAAACGATTCTTTTAGAGAAATTGAACACAGATCACAAAACATTGGAAATCTTGGTCGAAGCCACGAAGGAGTCTTTTGTTTTTGTTTTAAAACCACTAGCATCCTTTCAAAATCTCAAAGTTTATTGGTTTAACGAAAACAATAAAAATTTTGCCAAAAGTAACAACAAATCGTTACATAACTTTCAACGCTCTCTACTTGTTCCGAAACGAATCAATGATGCGTACAATTATGTCCTTTTTACAAAAATTGATCGTGTAGAGTTTCAAAAATGTGTTCTTACTATGCGGCTAAAAGTTGTTCGGTAGTATTAAAATTCGTACAAAATCCAAATCAAATGCAAGACAACCCATTTTCTATTCAATCGAGTTTCAATAACTGTCTATAGGTATAACTGTGCATTGTTAGCGTCCTTTATTGTCGGGTGGATTAAAATAGTCCCAATGGTGGTGATGGATGTTTCGGTTGCCGGATATTCCTAAAAGCAGGAATCCAATTGTCACGAGGACCACCAACACAATGGCAGTGCTGATGTTGCGATCGTTTCCTTCCTTTGCATTCGCTCGCAGTATATTGACAATTTGGTTGACGGAGTGCATGAAGGAGCTGCCACATGCATGCAGCAGTTGTCCGCCCAGCTGGCCAATTGTAGGCTCGGGGGACCTGGTTCCATGTCTGCTGTGACGATGTTCTCTATGCGAATCGTCCTCAGACGAAGAGTCCCTCCGACGATGGTGACGGCGCCTTCGGTGGGTTGGACTGTGATGGAGTTCACCTTCCGGCGGATCTCGAAGTGCATAGAACGCTGGTGGCGGCAATGAATACTGCATATATTCGGATGGAAACACCGGTTGCGGTTGTGGCAGTGGTGGGCGAGGAGGCGTTGGGGGAGACTCGGGGCTGGTGATTGGTTGTTCAGGCTCTAAAGCCTCTGTCGGTTGCTCTGTTGTTTGAGTTTCGGTTGTCTCCGACGGTTTCTCACTTTCTCGTATTCGCTTGATAATCTCGTCAATTAGGCCCGGAGGAAGTTCCATGGAGTGGCTCATGTTACTGGACCTGCATTCCAGCTCGTCAGTTCTAACTATAGAACTCTGTAGCTGCGAAACTGTAATATTGCCTGCTTGGAGCTCAGTGACGCTTAGTCTCTCCACTTCGAGTTCAGCTAGAGCAAGCCGCGTGGGAAAAGGACTAGATCTTTCAATTTGTTGCTCAATTTCTGCGTCGACGTCCTCAGTGGCTGGGAGTGTCGTGCGTGCAGCAATTTGTTTTTCCTCAAACTGAGGATATGAATCAGCTGCAATAGACGACCGTTTTCTAGGCGGGGCTATAGGTGGAATTTCATCTTCCGAAAAGGCATCTTCCTTTACATCCCCGGAACTGTGCAGAGACTCGCGCTCTGTTTCATGGATCGTCAGTCTTTTTTCTTCCTCCTGTGGTTTGCTTTCACTATCATCGATGTTCCTCTCTATCATAGCTTCAGCCTTTTCATCTTCGATGTCTGATTCGAGGTCATCTACAGGAAGTACCAGTAAAGAGGCTTCTAACAGCATTCCTCCCTGCCGGCCAGGAATCGGCGTCGGAACGCGCTTTTCTATAATTATAGCGGATGGCGTCGTTGGGCGACTGCCGAGCGATGCTCTGGACCTATCTGCTGTCGAGGCACGGGACTTTTCTGAAAAGCTTCTTTGACTAGCTTCGCGAAAACGTTGAAGTGATCTGGTCAAGCTATCATCCTCCTGGTGTTGCTGGCTGGTGTGTTCCAGCTCGTCGGGCAGAAAGTCTTGCAGACGCCGTCCTACTCGAGGCTCAATCACGCGCATATCATCCGTTATCTCGAACTCCTCGCAGCAAAAATCATCTGGTAAGGGGTCAGTTTGCGTGGAGACTTCGACCTCAATGCATTTGTCTGTGTGCTTTTCGACGCTGTAGTCACCATTCAATTGGAGGTCACAAGCAATTCTTTCGGCTCCATCATCCTTGTCGAATTTGCTATCGAAGTCATCGGGCAGGTCTCTTCGTCCTCTTCTGCGACTCTCGCGAGGTGGACGTGGAGGTGGCGGCAAAGGGCGGTATTTCATTTTATTTATCACATCGCCCGAATTCAGATCGCCGCGTGGGGATTCCACTCGACTATCGACGTCGTCCGCTTCGCGATCCACACCAATGTCGAGCTCCTCATATTGGGTCACATCAGGTGAACTATCGTTCCTGGAAAAGATAAAGCTTAGCCTCTGTAGATGTTGCCGATCAAATGTGAGTCCTTACTTTTTGCTATCATCCAAGCTGGCTGACGACTTTCGGCGGGGCGGCCGCGATGGACCAATGGTGTTGAAATTGCGCCTCGAGCGTTCAGTGCCCGATGCTGTTCTTTTTGTGTGCGGCATAGTTGAGAAACGTTGCTCTGGAAGAGGACTCGATCGTCTTAGGCGAGCAGGTGCCGGAGGCCTTGGTGGAGGATCCTTGCGAACAGTTGCATACCTAAGCAGTTGTAACAAATAAATAAGTAAGAACATTCAGGGGGCCTATTCACTCATCTTACCCATCACTGTCCTTCATATCGATTTGAAATTTTCGTTCAACAATCGGAAACGATTCAGAGGCCAGCGAATCTGCACCGCGTGAAGTTCGATCATCGTCGGTCATGTGAGATTGTGATCTGGATCTCCTTGGGGCTGGCGTGGGAGTGGAGAAGGTTTCCACTTGGGCCAAAGGAATAATGTACTCGTGTTGCGTGCGATACACTATAAACTGTACATAATATCTTGGTTATAAAATTTTACTTACATGCATTGAAGTATTTAGTAAACGATCAACTGACTCCAAAGTAGTGCGAAGTTATTTTAAACTCAGAATATTATTAAACATCAAGATGTAATTTGAAGTAAAAGAAGAAAGGTAACTTACATCGTCTTCTCGCTCTTCGCTAGGCAAAAAGCTATTCGAAACTGAACGCCCCGAGAATCGGTTTGCATATGAATCCTTGTCAGCAGAGTCCTGTTGCTTCCTACGGCGCTTAGGTGCTTTCGGAGGTGTGGCTGGTTGGAACCGATCAGTGGGTTCTTCTTCATCCTCCTCCTCTTGTTCATGACGTGGCTTGTAGTTCTCGATATTCATTTTCTTGAAAAGCGCATTGTCTTCCTCATCATCTAAGTATTGCAAATCTTCCGATGGCACTTCATGATCCAGTACGTGGCGGTAGTGCTTTTTCGATCTACGAAAAGGACGATTGGGCGGTATGTTGGCAAAATAGCCTTCAGGTGCAGTCGGCAAAGACGTGTTGTCGTCAAAACTCCCACGGCGATCCGTTTCAAACTCTTGGGAAAACTCTCTTGATTCTGTATCCCTGTTGCGATCGAAATCGTTAAAGTGTTTAGGGACTCGCTTCGGTTTCGGTGGTGGCACATCGTAGCCGAAATTCATCTGTTCATCGCTGGCATCTACATCTGGATAGTACGATTCTTTGTTGCCCAACTGAGCTAAAGCATTGATTGGCGTCGTCAACCCTTCCCTGATGGCACTACTGATATATTGCCTTATTTCAATGTTATCTTGAGAGATGCCACGCTTGCGCAAGATGAATTCATCGTCATCGATCTCTTCGATCACTCCCTTCTGCCGGTTACCTGAGCTAGCGGTCGATTGAGTGTCATGGTTTGTATTCGTCGCAGAAGCAGCTAAGCCTTCGTCCGATGTATACTTTTCAGGAGCATGGGCGTGCTCCTGATCAGATTCCTCGGCATTTCTGAGCAATTCGTTACGGATCGCATCTTTTTCATTCCAGCCAACGTCTTTGCTTTCTTCGGAGACTAAATCCGAATCCTGATGAACCATAGGGCGACGCTTCTTGAATTCACCTTCACGGATCTTTGAGATCTCGTGGATCGCACGATTCTCTTCGTCATAATCTGCGAACTGTTTTTCTTCGATCGAATGAATCATTTCGAGTTCCTCCTGTTCGCGTGAACTCCTCTCCAAGTCCTCCCTCATACGACGTTCAATTGATGACTCCCTTCCTAGGCTTTCGACTTCACTTCCATATCTCTGGTACTTTCCACTCTCGCTGTCGCCGTAGCTTACTTCGGAGAACTTCTCATTCCACCTTGGTGAGACGGGACCACCTTCTTGACGTGGCAGAGTAGTCGACTCAACGGAGGGCGGAGTCTCGGTGCTCGGCAGATCATCTGCCTTTGCTATAACGATGGTCGACATTTTCTGCTTTCGCTTCCGTAGCATTCGGGGGTAAGTGCCGAAGTTGAAGTCGAACCGTTTTTTAGGAGAAGTCGCGGCTGATTCGGGAGTCGTTTCAGTGGTTGTGGGGGAAACATCTGATTCTTTGAACGATCTACTACGTCTCAATTTGATTGCAACGGCTTCGGGGATTTTAAACCTCGACAAATCGGGTTTCGTGAAAATTGGCTTCTCAAACTTTGTGAACTCCGGCCTTTTGAATTCAGGCGCCTTGAACTTTGGCATCTCTGGAGTTTTGAACTTGGGAAGTTCCGGTCGTTTTATTTCAGGCATTTTGATTTTGGAGAAGTCCGGTTTCTTAAACCGCTTCCGCTCCTTTGCCTTGGGACTTCCAGACGGAGGCTTCTTCGTGCCTCGGATCTTTGTCTTGATCTTTCCCGCCTGCGATCTGATGTTCTGCGAAACTTTCCGACTGCGATCCTGAGCACTCGCCATAAAGCCCTTCTTGCGGTTTTCAGCCTTCAGAGGCAGCTCTTCTAGGGCGCTGGAGTCCACTTGGCTCGTGTGGATCTCGTTGTCAGTGCGGGAATCAGTACGCGGTGTATTGGGAATCGAGCTGAAGTATCTTTCCTCTATTTCTCGCTGCTGTTCAAATGCAGTGGGGCTGTGGTCTCTTTCATCGTCACTTTGAGCACTGGCCAGTTCCCTTCTTTCGATCGATGTCAGGCTGGAAGATGTTGGTGGCGCTTTCGAAAGAGGAACGCTTGCTGGCTCAGATATCTTGAAAGTCGGGATCGATGATGCTTCCTCTTCAATGTCGTGCTGTGAAACATCTAGAGGTTGCCCTATTGGTTCATATTCATGGTCGCTGAAAAAATACACATAAAAATTAATAATACTTAATATGATTAATATGTGGTATGAAAAATATATATAATTTGAAATGATTGTGTGTAATAATTAAATGAAATTACGCATTTGGTTAGAAAATGGGATATATTATCTGCATAATTTTCTTATCAATTAAAACACAACTTGTACTTTTTACCACAATGGCAACTATATAGGAAGTCATTGAATGTTATGCTAAAATTAAAGTCTTTGTATCATAGTAAATTTGCGCAGTATCAAGAAGCATTGTCCCAAATAATTTGCATCAAGCCAGCGAGATGCTCTTTCTTCGTTGCTGTTCGTTTTTGAAGTATCACTTATGCGGTTCTAACGAACAGCTTTTCGATAGCTAGTCTTCTTTACATGCATAATTCAACTTCAGCATCACCGATTATTGGTTCTAAAGCATAGCACCAATTTCTCTTTAATAGCAGTTGAGGTCCAATTCTTATGTGTGTTTTAAAAAAATATTTTTCTTACATTCAAATATCCTCAAAAAACGGTATTATTGCACTGGTTCTCGTATGATACTAGGCATCAAATTTTAGTTGTTACATACACTACACATTATTGCTTCTCAGAACTTGGAAGAACACATCACGCCGATGGAGAACGCTCGTCATCAGCTTTATTCATTCTGATTTTGACAAGTTTTAATTTAGTTTTAATTACCTTTTCCGTTTTTCCTACTTTATGAATTCATACTCCTTTGTTTTCTTCTTCTTCTTCAATTTTCTTGACCCTTCATATGTTTTTGTTTTAAAATTTAATTATTAATGTCATTTTATCAATATTTGTTTTTCATTAAACTTGCTCTTGAGGAATATCCACTTAATTTGTTTGTGTTTTTATTATTACCTTGCGTTTTGGAATAAAATAAGAAAAATATTTTTTTTCAATCTAAATATCGTAACTCAATTCTGAAACCATTTCCTTATTTTGTTCCAGTGAAAGTATAGGAAAGATCGGCATGGACCAAATACTTTGGTTGGTTGGTTGGTTGTAGTGGCAGCCCTCTTTTATCCAAAGGTAGCTCACTTAGGCCACGAGAGGCTCATTGTGATACCACAGAATTTAAGGGCGGCACTAGAACCTGCGGGATGACGAGAACCATCCAGATTATCGAATGAACCCGGCTATGCAGCCAATGTCCAAATCAGCTACTTCCGTGAGGTTGTCTAGGAAGGGCGTGCCCAAGGTTTGCATGCGCTTCCTGGACAGCGCCGAACATTCGCACAGAAAGTGTTTAATAGTTTCTTCCTCTTCCTCCGATCTCCAACTTCGGCAGAAATCATTGAAAGGGACACCCAATCTTTCTGCGTGTCTGCCGATCAGACAGTGTCCCGTCAGTACGGAAACGACGGAACTCAGGGTCTCGCGGCTTATATTGAGGAGCCGCTTGGTGCGTTCGGAGCACAGTGCGTGCCAAGTTTGCCTCGTTGTGCTACAGCTTTCTTCGAGCAGCCAGGCCCTATTCGCAGCCTCCACGTAGTAGTGCTGCTTAAATCCTAGCTTTATGGAAGCTAGAGGTTGGCCGACTTCGGGGTTAAGTGTATATTCCTGAAGCTCGGTGCCAGCTCTCGCTAAGGCATCTGCTTCGCAGTTTCCAGGTATATCACTATGCCCCGGTACCCAGCAAAGAATCACTTCACAGTGAAGCGACATCACGTTCAATTGTGAGCGGCATTCCATAGCTATTTTAGATGAAGTATGCACGCTGGATAATGATTGGATAGCAGCTTGACTGTCAGAAAAGATGTTTAAATTTCTTATGGAAATTTTCTGACTTCTCAGCCAGTCTACTGCCTTATAAATCGCAATGACCTCTGCCTGAAAGACGCTGCCGTGGTCTGGTAATCGGAAGGATAGTTTCAGGCCTAGATGTTCTGAGAACACGCCACAGTCAACTCTTTCATCCATTTTTGATCCATCAGTGTAGATGTCGACCGATTCCTGTATCCCACCTCTTTCTGTGGTCCAGTCCTCCCTACTCGGGATGACTGACCTGAAACCAGGGAATCGGAAAAGCAAGGTCCGCTTTCCCTGACGTTGGTCCATCTCTCCGTAGTATTGTGGAGTGACCAATGTTCTCCTCATGCCAGAGTCGCAGAGCTTTCAATCGAACAGCAGTGCACTTGACCTGCTGTCTCGTAAGGAGCTCTGTCGGAAGCCAATTTATTAGCATAAATAATGCCTTTGTCGGGGTAGTCCGTAGAACCTCGGTGATTGCAATTGCTGCAACCCTTCTGACCTTGTTTAGCAGGTTTACATTTGATGATTTCGCCATAGCAGGCCACCAAATAACTGCGCCATACAGGATTGGTTCCACTATCGCCGTATAGAGCCATGATACAATTTTGGGTTTTAATACTTTCCTTTAAAAAAAACCACCCACGTGCTGAGCATCGTTGCGCGGATTAGAAATAAATTAGATCAAATAAATTCTCTGCGACCATGGTCGCAACACTGGGATTGAATAAAGGGTAAAATTAATCCGGCTTAAAAGCGTGCAGAAGATCAAGTTAATAGTTCATAATATAAGCGTAGAACCTTTTACATACGGTTGCATTTCATTTCTCATTTGTCTATTTATTTATTTATTTATTTATTTAATATCAACACATTTAACAGAAAACTCCAATTATAAAATGTGGCAAAATAAAATAAAGAGTGTAAGGATGAAATAAGAACTTAATTTAATAAAATATTATTTAAAATTCGCTTATAAGCTACGAGACTGGAAGGAAAAGGTCCAAGCTTGAGTCGATCATGAGTCCTCGGTAAACGGAGTAGAGGAGAATTAAAATAGACATCCGTCCGAGCGAAAGGCAAAACAAATATATTGGTTGATCGAGAGGGTCTAGTGGATTGACGCAAGGAAATTAGATTATCGATGTTCACATCTATATAATTATGACACAGCTTGTAAAGAAAGCATTGATCCAGGTATGTCCTCCGCGATGCTAAAGATGGTATCTTAAATAGTGAAAGGCGTTCTTCATAGGACATATAAGGTATTTTAAATTTAAAAAGGAGCAAGCGGGTAAATTTACGCTGGACAGATTCCATAACGTAAATATGGGACTCAAAATAAGGGGACCAAATTTGGGAGGCATATTCCAGGATAGCACGAACGACACTCATAAACAAATGGACTGCAGAATGAGGGTTAACAAACATAAGGGAATGTCTCAACACAAATCCCGATAGCTTTGAGGCTCTGGCAACTATGTTATGAATGTGAGCGTCAAACCTAAGTTTGGGGTCGAAGGTGACACCTAGATCTTTTACTTGATCAACATTTCTTAGTGGGACGGAGTCAATAGAATACGCAAAGAAGACGGGTAAGAACTTAAGAGTGAAGGTCAATGAATTGCACTTCGGAATGTTAAGGGAGAGAGAATTTGCTTGACACCAAGAACTCAGTGAGTTAAGATCACATTGAAGAACTTTACAGTCTTCGAGCGTTCGAATCACTCTGAAAATCTTGAGGTCGTCAGCGTAAAGAAGACAGGAAGACTTAAATATTGAAGGAAGATCATTTATATAGAGTATAAAAAGGAGAGGACCAAGAATTGATCCTTGAGGAACACCTGACCGAGGATAAAAGGGAACAGAGCGTGAACCCAAAATAGAAACATGGGAAACCCTTGACGATAAATAGGAAAGCAGCCACGAAAGGAGGGGATCTGAGACACCAAAACGCACAAGCTTGCGATATAGTATGAGATGATCAATAGTGTCGAAAGCCTTAGAAAAATCGGTGTAAATGCAATCAACTTGTAAGTGACTATCCAGCGAAGCAGATATGGTGTTGGAAAGCTCAAGTAAATTTGAAGTGGTGGAACGATTAGGAAGGAAACCATGCTGCTCAGGTACAATAAGATGACCTAAGGTAGAATAGAGATGAGTGTGAATTATACGCTCCAGGATTTTAGGGAAGGCCGATAAGAGAGAAATGGGACGATAGTTCGAAACGGAAGAAGGGTCACCAGATTTGAAAATTGGGATGATGTTGGCTGTTCCCCAACACTGAGGAAAAACACCAGAGGATAAGCTCAGATTAAAGATGAAGGCGAGAGGAGTACACAGGGAAGAGGATAAGGATTTAATGAAAAAATTAGGAATGCCATCAGGACCTGGACCAACATTCGGATCCAAGGAATCAATAACAGATTTCACCAAGAGAGGGTCAATAACTATGGACGATATCACCGAGTTTTGAAAACTCATGCTGGGAAAGAAGTATGAGGGCAAGGAAGATGAAAAAGTTGATGAAAAGTATGAGGCAAAGAGGTTGTTGATGTCAATAGGAGAAGAGGCATATCTATTGTCCCAATGCATGGAACTAGGAATAGATGAAGAGGATCGAAGGGATCTTATGTACGACCAGAACGGTTTAGGATGATTGGAGAGCAATGAGCTCTCAATGGAACCGTGGTAAGAGCGAATAGCTTGCTGTATCTTTTGCTTAGCAGTAGACCGAAGCTTTCGAAATGTTGATAGCGTTTCAAGAGTATTACACACTTTCATCTGTTTACGGGCTCTATCTTTCAGCTTGATAGCATCTAGAACCGATTTGGTGAGCCAAGGAGGATCCGTTTTTTTGGAGGGACGGTAAAGTGGAGTAAAGTGAGAGATAAGATTCGACAGAATTTTATAGAAATTGGCTACAGCATCGCCACAATTAAGACCAGAAAGAAGTTCAGTCCAGTCTAATGATGATAACTCAAGGGACAACGAAGCGTAGTCAGATTTATGGAAATTATAAGTAGGGGGAAAGTGAAAGGAACGAGGCCTGGAGATAGGTAGTGAAAGCGCAATATTGAAGGGGGGATGATGAAGATCGATAGGAACATAAGGAAATCCATTTGCAGACAGCGTAACAAGTTCAGGAGGTAGATTAATTAAAGCAAGGTCTAATAAACGACCATTTATATTAAATATTGAATTGTATTGGAGTAGAGAAAAGTGGGAAAGAAATGAAGAAAAGAGAATGGAGAGTGCGTTTGAGGAATTAGTATTAGAAGATGGGCTACACGGCCACTCAACTGACGGACAGTTGAAGTCACCACAGATAACAAGACTAGGAGAGTGGTTGAGGGAGCAGATGAAGGTTGAGACTTCGTCAAAAAAAAATTCAAAAACAGATAAATGGGAGTTACAAGGGATGTAGACAGAGCCAACTAATATATGCGAATGCGATGAAGTTGACACCTTCACGAAGATACTTTCAACGGGAGGGGAAGGATTAAATTGCAGGTAAGGAGAAGACTGGAGAGACTTGCTAATAGCAACTAGAACGCCACCACCATCAGATTTAGCCGAACGAGAACGGTCACGATCACGACGGTAGAAAATATGTTCAGTAGAAAGTTCAGCGTTAGCAATTGAGCTATTTAACCAAGTCTCTGTAAGGCATATGATATTGTGATCCGAGAGAAAAGCAGAAGTTTTGAAATCCTCAAGCTTGGATCTTAGCCCACGAACATTTTGATAGTAAATATTAAGACTAGGAAGAGATCTAACGTTGGTTATAGTTGCCGGAGAGTTCATAGAGTTTGTGACTGTTCGATGCCGTATGATCCTTAGGCTACTACAGTGCTGGGGCTGTGCGGAGGGATTGAGCGAAGAAGAATTACTTACTGCAGTGTACGATGAGAACGAGTAGGATGAAAATCCCGAGATCGTTGGGACGAGAAAGGTTTTACCAACGTACCTGGTGGCCAAAAATCAGTCCTTACTAATTGTTTCAGTTCGGGTGGAGCGGTGATCTTGAACGATGCAACAATCTTGTTGGGAATATTGTCCTTTGTTAGCTTCCTACAATTTAAAAATGCAGGGACATATCCAAGCTTAGAGGAAATGAAAGCTTCTATGTCGTCCTTAGATGTAGGATATGCCAGTCGCGAAATAAAAATTTGCAGAGGAGGAGCAACGACTCGCAACCCAGGACAGGCAGATGTAGCAGGAACAGCGGGAATGTTCAGCATCTCCGGTAAGTTGAGAGTAGGAGTAGTTGTTGTGTCACTATCTGTGCAATGGGTTTCAGCTGGAGCAACGACTCGCAACCCAGGACAGGCAGATGTAGCAGGAACAGCGGGAATGTTCAGCATCTCCATCTTCTTTTTCAGTTGCAGCCTAGTTTTGACCGGAGAAGTATTTAAACTTGACGGCAAGGCTGTATCACCTGGACATTTCTTCGCACCGGATGTTGAACGTTGCTCGTAACATGCCAAAGAGTTCAAAGCCTTCAGTTCTGCCTGGGCGGCAGCTAATTTAGTCTGCATCACAGCAAAATCAGAGGCCAAAGTTTCGATGATAGACTGAGCCGTTTTTAATTTGGAAGCGTAAGTTGCCATAGAACACTTACGGCAGTTTTCGCAGAACCAGTACACACCTGGAGTGTTGGAGAGATTCGAGGCAAAAGAGCCCAACATACCCACACATTTCGCATGAAAAGGAAGCTCACAAAAACCTCCACATATAATTAGTGGGGCTCTGTCCTCCTTCGCCAAACATACCTTTGCCATACAGATTGACATTTGATCGAGATGGTTATTTATGGGTTGATGTGAATTTTCCTTTACCAATTTGGCAGAATATTAGCTCGAAAGCGCACTAGCTTTGCTATAAAAAACGCGTAATGACCGGGAAACTTTGGTTTTTATTGACAATATGTTCTTGTCTATTGACGATTCAGGTCATGAGAGTTTACCAAAGAAAAACAAAAGTGTTGGACACTAACGATAATCTCATGCCAACGTTTTCACTATTTCAGTTTGCAATTTTCACTTGGACAACTGTACAGTTGAAAATACAACGGATTAAAGTTTTAATATATTGACGAATCACAGTTAAAAAATCGAATTGTTGACGGTAGCGTGCTCGAGTGCGAATTTCTCATCGACGGCAACGATCGACCGAAAAAAACGGAGTATTACAGATTCAAAAGCCGATTTCGATGCGCAGAAATTATAAAAGTTTCAGTTGAAGCAAGTCAGTAACACGTCTATGCGCGGCGGCGATCGATTCACGAATGTCTAGCGCTTGATAGCACATTATTAAAGAAACTAAACTTCTCCCCATATATCCTCTTTAGATGGAGTGAAGACTTTAGTTTAAGGATAAACCCACAGAAAACCGAACATGTACTTTTCACAGGAAGACATCATTCAGGATTAAACTTGTCTATCAAGTCAAAAATCCTAGTCTCATATTGGATTCCAAACTCGCTCTATACTTCATGTATGAACGAAGCAATGACACTCCACTGCCTTATCAAGGGATGGGCGAACGCCTGAAGAAATAGAGTTTGCTTCTCAGATCCATTGTTTCCAAGATAGTCATTCCGAACAGAAATGACTGAGTTAAAAAAATGAGTCGCAGGAACCGGTCCAAATGAAGACACGGGTTGGTGTGGTGTATTCTCGGAATACTTAGGCCTAAAGCTATCCTTCTGATTCTGGCCATTGTAGCATTTTTCAAGCAGATATTATGGTGATCTGTAAGGCAGTAATTGCATATTACAATCACGGTGATACTGCATAATAGTTAGACACGCAGAACGACTGGGTGTTCCCTTCAACGACTTTGTCACAGCTGCAGGTCGGAAGAGGAGAATGAAATTGTTAGGTTCTCTCTTCCTGAAAAGCCTAATGGAAGTTTCGAACACAAATGTTAGTGGTATAATAAGCTTCATAAGAGAATTCAAATAGTTCTTAGCACCACAAAGCTAGCTGTCTAGTGCGGTCTTTTATCTCCTTGTTGTATAACAATGGGCCTATTGAAGGCTACGTGAGCCATCTATGAAAAGAGGGCTGCCATTACAACTCATCTATCTAGCACTTGATAAGACGTTGTATTCTCAGCCAATATAATATTAAAATTCAACGATCAGTCATGAATAAATTCAATGATTTAACTTGCATTGGGTCTCCCAGTCCATATTCTTACCCTTTACTATAAGCGTCGTCCGGCCAAGTATTGAGTCCTTTCGGTCCTGACTTGACTGTTTCTCTGCCAATGGAACTTATCTCCTCGGCCTTGGCTGGTGGCTCAAAATCAAAACTAACTGTTTTTATGATCCGATTTGACCTTATATCACTAATAGATCCACCAAACATTGGAGCTCTATCCTGGGATTGTGTTCTGGTGAAGTATTGTTTTCGTCGCAGCAAATTCGAGCGTAAGACTTTCTGATCAAGTCCTTTTTGACTTCCTGCTTCGGAGGCGGCTCGCGGTAAAGTCGCAGATGAGTACATTTTTGATTTGGACATCGCATATTGTGGTAAGTCATCGGCACGGAATGACAGCAAAGGTTCAGGTGCTGCAGGTCTGGCTGTGGAGGACATTATAGCCTCTGCAGTTTTGGCAAGAGCTTCGACAGGTTTTTGAAAGGAAAACTCAGTTACTTGTTCCGAAGTAACATTTTTGTCCTCTGTTTGCTGTATTGTATCAGTATTTTCAGATCGACCTATCAGTTGATTTCTTTGAAAAATGTTACTTTGCGCTGTGGTCTCGACTGGCTGATTAAATGTTGGCAAAGGTGGTTTTCGTTGGGTATTATTCGCCATCTGGTTGGCTGGAAGGGAAGCAGCAGAAAATGGACGTTCGTCGATAACATCGTAGGCTTTAGAAGGCGTATTCCATTCCGCGGGTAGCGGTGGTGGCTCACGGGCTGTTTTGTCCACAATGGGAACAAGATACTGCTGGAGATCCTGCTCTGCTTCGAAGGTTAAATCGTCAGTGTATTCAATAGCCTCTTCCATCGGTTCGTTTTGGTGGCCGCCTTTTGGAACTGATGGCAATCTTACTTCGTAGTCTAGATCTTCCTTAGTCGTGGGTTGATACTGCGCCAAGTCTTCAGCACGGAAACGAAGCTCCTCTGGATGAACCTTTTTGTCCGCAATATGAATTATGTTTTCTGCCATTGCTTTCATTTTCGGGGCCAGATTGGCAATTTCTCGAGCTATGTTAAAGCCTCTTGAATGTGTGTCTTTGATCTCAGATTTATTTGGATATGAAGATGAAGCTTCATATTCCACAGATTCCGGAAGTTGTTCTCTGGAAGTTTGTATTTGTGGATATTCCAAACGTGTCCCGACATTCCGAGCCCATTCCGGCTTTGAAGGCTCATACATTTTTATCTCGTGAACCTGAATGATTCTCTCGCTAATCATAGATGCAAACGTATCCTGATCAATTGTATTCGAAGTATCCTGCAAAACTTGCCCAGCCGTTTTTTCGTCAGGCTCATCAGTGAGTTTTCTTTGTTTCACTGGAGAAGGATACTCTAAGAGAAACGCATACTGGTCGTTTGGTCTTTGCTTTGGGGGAATGCGATCTTCATATGCTGAGAAAATTTTGTTTTCTTTATTATCTACACTTGCTGCAGGGGCTTGGATGTGTTCTCTAAACGGTACGCGAGATTCCATGATAGGTGTTGCTGCAATTATATTGAAATGAGGTACCTCAATCTTTGAACCACGACGACTGCCTCGCAATGAGGGTACATCTATGTCTGCCACGTACAAATCACTGTGCGAAGGGCTCCTTGAGATCCTTCGCAAACCACTTCGCATTGAAATAGTGTCTACATCTCGTCTGGATATGTGCGCGTGTGATCCAAAACTTCGCACAGAAATTCTATCTGAAGCTGGCTTGTTTTGCCAGGACGAAGTGGCCATTTCAGTGTCATCAGCATCGGATATACTCCGAACGACAAGGCCTTTGTTCGACTCCTGGTCAAATGCAGGTTGCCTTTCGATTCCGAAATTCCTGAAATATGCTTGATCAAAGGACAGAGGCCTATTCTGTCCCATGGCAAAGCTTTTTGTGGACATCCTATCTGGATCTTGAGCTGGAGGCAACTTAGGCACGGCAAAACTTCTATTCGATGCATGATGTAGTCCTGGTCGTTCCAATTGAATGATATTAACATCCGAAGCATACCCCGCGCTTGAACCGGGCCTGGAGTCAACCGGGTTGATTCTGTCTGGGAGGAGCGAGTCGCATTGGAAGTACTGACAACCACATCGGACATCTAATACGGCAGCTGATGAACTTTCTGCTCGGGACGTGAAATGCTTGCGCTCACGGGGTAGTGCGCCCACCGAAGAAGAACGAGCTGGCTGCGACGATGGATTCATCTAAATTTGAATTTCAGCTAACTGCCGAACTATGCCCGTAATCATAAGCATCAAAGCATGAGCGATATTTGCCTCGACTGCCGCTATGTACCTAGAAGGCACCTCACTTTTCTTCAGGTACAAGCATGTCAAGGGAGTGCATATTCGAAAATATACTTTCACTTTGCAAATTATTCCTCGAAGTTGTTGAAGTCGCAAAAGAAGAAAAGACCACGAGCGTCACTGAAGCTAGTTCAAATTTCAATCAGAAAATGCGTCGCAACCGAAAAAAATAACACAAACAATGCAACAAAATAAAATAAAAACGAGAGGCCACTGACGATTCCTGTCCGGAGAATTGAAAAAAACCCGAACCGCGGATACTTTCTCAGCTTTCTATGCTCATCGTAGCGAATTTCTAGGGGCACTGAATTGGCTGGACCAGCGAAATTGTTGGCCTCATCCACATCTCGTTACACACATTCACCCTTAGCGAAATCCACATTAGAGAGAAAATTTCGCTTTTATTCTGTTTGATTATTTTCGTAAAGGCCATCAGATGCTAGAGAGACATTTTGCCTCTTCTTATTTTCTACTGAAAAATGCCGACTCTGATTTTTTGGCATCTGATTCATTGAATTCGTGTCTGTACTTACTATATTTTTGGCAAAATGTTAACTCTCTAGAATCGTGCTTGGATTCGAAGAAACAAATTTTTTTCGATTCAGGACAACATAATAAAATCGATAAATTCATCTCATCAAAAATTGATTGTACAACTCCCTGCAACGCTGAATAGAAACGTTTATGTAAATTCTAACATAGGGGCGCGCTATGTGTATCAATTATGTCATTATTCAGTATAAATATTTATCGCTAAGTTCTCAAGGAGTCCCAAGAGAAGTGGGTTAGATGAATAAAGTGCCTACCAAACTTCTCCTATTTTTAAATACTATAAATGTGCGCTGCGAATAAGGGTTAAATATGCAAAAAATTATCTAGCAAACGTAAGTGCTACTTTTGACGAAGCATCTTAATACGAAAATCTAACAAAATAAGATCATCGCAACGACGGGGAACCAGAGCTGGCATAGCTTCGCCAGTATTTATTTTAAGATGCTACGCTACCGACACCGACAGTTCAACGGAATGAATGAATGTCAATTTAAGATGTTCCTGGGCTCGCAATCTTTTGTTGTGGATACAGAAAATTTAATGGACACTAAGAATGCAGAAGAACAACAAAAATAGATAATTTTTGGCAGCAGGAGATGTACGACGAACGATGTGCATAAATTTAAACTCCAAAGGATATGTACTGTAAGTAGGTGGGTTTGAAATGTTGAATAAGCAATTTTACAATGTAAGAAATTAATTGAAAAGTACTCCTTGAAATATTTATAACTGAACTGAATATAATGTGCTACAAGAAACTATATTCATTTCTTATCTCAATTGAAGGGCTCGTACTAAAAAAGTACTTTGTAACAAAATCTGTTTAATGATGTTCTCGATTGGTCAATTTTCGGATTAGTTTGACCAAAGCTTTTTCATGATCCACACTTGATAAAAGTTCATTTGGTTAATTTTTAGGACGTTTTTCTTGTCAACTTCCCCTATATATGGTATATGGGAAGCTCTTGTAATCGCTTCGAAAATCGAAATTGAAATTGAAATTTTCAATATATCTTTACGTTTTGAGGTCTTTAGCGTATATTTAAAGTGTTCTTAGAAGGAAGTATGGATGTGTATGTGTGTGCATGTACGTACGTATGTTCGCGGATAGTTTTTTCTACGAGCATAACTCAAGTAAACAAAGTCGTATCGACTTCTTTGAGGTGTCAATCGAAGTGTCTTTCCAATCTTAAGAGCTGATACGCTTTTGGGAAACTTCGGTCGGGGGGTTTGTTGTTTTGACCCCTTGAAGGGCATTTCTGTCAAGCACTATATCTCGGGAACCAAACATAGGATTTGTAGTGTTGATGTGGCAATCAACGCGTACTGAAATGAATACGATTCTATCAAATTGTTAAAAAAGTTGTTCTATCCGTTTTTTAATTTAATAAAACAAAGTGCGAAAAATTAGGTTTTTTTCATAAAAAATGAATTTTAAACCTGATTGTCACAACACACTAATCAATGTTTACAAAATTTAAATGTAAAAAGGGTTCATACGAATGAAACCACAGTAAAACCTGTCAATAACGGAACCTGCTAATAGTGGAATTCGTGTCAATAGTGGATTTTTTTTTTGGCCGTTGAGCTCTTCCATACAAATTGACCTGTCAATAACGGAAAATCGAAACTCCGAATAGTGGGAAAAAAATCTTGGAAACAAAAAATTGTACGTCTATTTTTCGTCTTTTTTTCCATTTGAAACTATATTTTTCCAATGTCATAACCAATGATTATAAAAATCGTTTCAAAATCACTGTTTCATTTCGTAAAATGCAAAATTTATCGCTTCTGCTGCGGCAATTTGGCATCGCAAAAAATGTATCGTTTTCTTTCTCATTTTGAGTCATTGTTTAGACTTCTTTATTGTTTGGACAGCATCGTGTAATCAAAACTTCTAAGAAATCGAAATTCAGTTTTTTGCTGATTCGATAGCTTTGAATTATGCACTGTCTTTGTGTTTGCGGCCATAGATTGTTCAGTTCGTCAATTGCACTTGAGCGAAAAACAATTTGACCGCACAATTAGAACTCTCACATTTTTCAGTCGCTATTGAAAATGAATCGTAAAAAGGGTGATAATAAACCAATCCAACGTTCACGTCTCACGTTAAAACAAAAGTACAATTTGATAAAAAATCATGAAGCCAAAATTTGAAATCGAAGTTTTGAAAGAAAAATACAAATGTGGCAAGTCTGCTGTGTACATGGTTATTAAAGACAAAAAAGAAATTATCGACGAATACTTTTCATCGCAAAATGTTAAAAATACTCGATAAAATAGTAGAATCCATCAATTTAGTACTGGATGATTTGATTGCAAGCAAAACAAAACAGTCTTCGATTACCGATTATTTTAAATAATAATGTTTGCCATTTGCCGCTTTTTTAATTTTCAATTTTCCCTTCATTCATTTATCAAAAAATAGTTTTATCTCAGTACATATTTCCTTTTCACGTTCATTATATCACTTAATTTGATCATTAAATGGCAATGAAAATATATGCATTGGTTTTTTATTTAATTTTACTCTCAATAATGGAAAATCATTTTGGTTTGACTCAAATACCTGTCAATAATGGAACCTGTTAATAGTGGAATTCGTGTCAATAGTGGAAAAAAATAATTCCCCACGGGATTCCGTTATTGACAGGTTTTACTGTACCTGATATCTCCTATTCTAAAGACATTCCAATTTGCATTTGTGGTAATCAACACTTTCAATGGTAAAATGTTTTGTAGTCAATACTTTGCAAGATCATATACTTTAAAAGGCTTTTAACAAACCAAATATTGTAGGTTTGTTTTTTACTGTTCTTCATTATTTGTAATACTTTTTATTTTTAACGTGGAATTAAACAAATTATTGACTGCATATTCAATGTTTTTCAAAACCAAATGCAAAATAAGAAACAATTATTAGTCTGATTGATGTAAAATCGTGAAAAAATACAAATTCAGTGATTATGCCGAAGTCATGGCAATTTTGAACACAACTATTCAAAATGGCCACCACGCGACGAAATCTCTTCAGTGTGCGTAATAACATAAACTGCATTCATTTTTGCTAGTGTCCTTTTGTCTTTCAAGCGTCGATATGAAAATAACAAATAACGTAGAAAATACCTTGTAACCTCCTCAGATTGAATGTTCTATCACAAAAATTCTTACGTAATCAATGGCCGCCCCCTTTGATGATACGATTAATATTAACTCATTCCAATTACTGTTATGAGTACCTCTCGTTATTATTATTTAAAGCAACATTATTTTCATTATTATTTTTGTGTTTAACATTTTTAATATCTGTGAAAATATTACTAGGAAGTTTGCCATGTGGACCTCAAATGTCGCAGCTCGCGGCTTGTTTCAAGACGGGAGCTGACTTAAATTACTCTATGGTCTCGATAGGTCCTTTCAAATATAGAAAATAGCACGGAAATCCTAAATCTGATGTAATTTTCAATTCGTTCACGTTGCCAATTTTAGCAAAATTCTCCATCTTCTTCACAGGGTTTGTCCGACAACCTTATATCTGCTGGTAATTGTGACAGATTCCCAATAAAAATTAAATCCAACACTCCAATGGGCTAATTTTAAAATATTCCATGTCTGCATTGAAAAAGAGTTATATTTGTGGCGAACTATCAAGTAAGTATGATATAAAAATGCTACCCCGAAGAAAGGCGATGAAATATCGAAAATTTTATTTGTTTTTAGTTTTTAGGTTATGCCAAAATTAACATAATTTATTTTTATTGTGGCATCGTATCGTCATTGTGGCATAATACAATTATTATTTACTACATTACAAGCGCTTTATAATTTTTTAAAATTTTCCTTCATTTCGCGACGAGATTTATTTCAAAAACCCCTACTCATCTTTTTAAGGTTTTCACGGGCCACTAAACTAAACGATGGTAAATAAATCTATGCTCCTGCGGATTTTTTCATAACACATGCTATTTTCTACGACAAACGCTCGACGACATTTTTTATATCAACATAAGCAGCGGTCGAAAAATTATGCTTTAAAAAAGTTGTTAAGACGATTTTGTAAAAAAAATATGGAGAGGAATTTTTAGCCATTGAGGCGTCAATTACAAAAAATCTAAATTTTCCCACAACTTTAATTTAATGGGAGTGATTCTAAGATTACCACCGGATGAAGGTATATAGACAAGATATGGTGTGCTCTTCCGGATGTCCAAATTGGTTCGTTCCGCGCATCGCCTCAATGGCGACTTCACATTAATGAATAAATGCCTACTAGATGACTATTTCTGCTCGAAAAACACCATGATGGTTTCGTGCGAAGGAGAAAGGGAAAGTGCATGTCCAATGGCATACTTGTTTTCTCCACTGGAAAAATGAAGAGGCACGTAAGGCATGCCAGGACATTTCCTCAAATAAAAAGTCACTCCAAGACCTTCAAATTGCAAAACGGTGGTTAATAGAATATCAGTAAATGTTATTAATTGGACTGAGTTTTAAGGAATAGAACATATTGTGGCATTTCTGGATATTAAGGAAGAGAAAATTCTTTTAGCACCTGGATTTGTCAGCGTCCGGATCATCCTGAGATTAAACAACTAAAAACCTTCAAGTCATCGGCATACAGAAGACACAGGAAAGATCATTGATATAAAGAACGAAAAGCAGAGGACCAATAATAGAGCCTTGTGGAGCGCCAAAGTAAGAATAGAAGAGAAGCTAACTTGTTAAGAACGAATGCTGATGTACGACTCAAGTCAAGAGAGAACAGAACCATGTAGGCTAACAGTAAATTAACAAAAATTGTGAGACAATGTTAAAGGTCTTACTAAAATCAATATAGAATACCTCAATCTGAGAAATTTTATGTTTGCTCTACTGTTTGGAAGGTAAGAATGCTGCACTTGCCACACCTAACAATAAACATCTTTAATAAACTCTATTGTAGATGATGAGTTTTAGTAATTTGGGGTGACATGAATTTACAAATTTTGGAGTATCGACTGCAGCACAGGGTAAGGAATCGGAATAGAACACTGGTAAAATTTAACCTAGCTTCTGACAACAAGGAAATATGCATGAAATTAAATTTGCATCGCTAATGTAGCAAAGTGTAATGCAGAATCAGGATGATAAGGAGTTGATGAGTGCGTTGACAATCCTATCCAGACCAGGCCATACGCTGAAATTAATAAAGTTGATCAAAGATTGAATTTCAGTGGAACTAGTGGATGTAAACAACAAAACAAAAAGAATACAAGAAGTATTTTGGGTTGTGATAGATGTATAGGTTGAAGAGAAGAAATCTATGAATATTTCGCAGATTGCTAACTTGTTTATCCTTCGAAAAAAAGGTAAATCCTAGCGAATGAAGAGTTAGATAAGTATACGAATATGTACATCCCTTGAAAACTCGAAATCAATGTACATCTATTGTAAATTTTACAATATTTCTTAATTTTGTCATTTCAAATGCGTTTTTAAAACCATACAAAATATAATTGAAATGCTGTACTCACTTTGTATTCGACCATCGCTTTGGTGTTCTGTATTCCTCTGGCAATATAATGTCCTCACGGTGTGGCTCAGCATCATCCTCGGTATGAGAAAAAGTCACTCGCTTATCAGCTCCGGGTGATGATTCGCGTTTGAGCGCGGACTTCAGCTCCATCGAATCCTCCTTCTCAAAGTCCTCAACAATTTTCAAATCAATTGGTTTGCCATTTAAAACATCCTTATTTTCATCCTCTGAGTCTGCTGATGGATTCATCATTTCTTCTTCGATTTGTTGGGATATTCTCGAGACACTCTGAATAGCCTCCTGCAGGATCTGATCAATCTCAGTTTCAACTTCTTTGTCATCAATATCTTCATAAACATGCTCCTTGCGTAGTCGCGGAGCCTTTTCGGGCGGTTGGCCCAAATTCGATTTCAGATTTTCTCTTCGAATCGGAGATTCAATTGATTCCTGATCTTTGATATCCCATTCCTCAGATTCTGTTGGGAAGGGAAGTTCTATGATTTCGTCTGGCACAGGTATGGCATCGTCTAGATAGCCTCCTTCATCTTGCCGGTGCTTTCTAGCCTTGCTAGGAGACTCTTCCAGTTGAAGAATTTCCATCACATCATCGCTATCCTGCTTTTCGATAAAGTGTGGTATTTGGCCATGGTCCGCTTTTGGCGATGCTTTCAATTTCAGAATTTTCTGTTTTTCCGACAGCACAATTTTTTCATCATCGTTCAGCGGAACTTTTTTGATATTGCGCTTTTTGAGCTGCTTATCAGCCATTGACTTAAGTTTGTTCATGATTGGAGTGCAGCACTGTGCGATTTTCTGGGTTCCGATAAATCGTCGTTTTCTCAGCGTCGGCGTTGCTTCTTCTGCTCTGCTCTCAGGAGCCGAGCTGGGTTTCGAATGCTTTAAGGACAGCCGTCTTTTGAGAATACCTTTTATCCTTGTAATTTTGGTGGATTTGTCATCGGGTGAAACGGACAAAATCGGCTCGCTTTGTACGCTGTAGTTGTCTCCAGGTGGCGAGCTCACAACTTCCAGGTGATGATTCTCAATATCTTCTTCTCTCTGGTCTTCGGGCCGATCGTCTTCTTCGTCTGTTTCGATGTCAGATAAATCACTGATATATCGTTCTGTTTCCTTGACTAAGACCTCTTCGTGTATTCGCACTACTTTCTTAACGGACCTTGGAGATTCTGAAGAAAACTTCTGACGATCTCGTGATCTTCGCAAAGTTGATCCGTCAGGTTCCTCATGCGGACCTAATGGGCGTTTGTAAAGATGCGTCCATGGATATCCACCCTGAAATGAATGCAATTATTTGCTCGTTTGAAAATTGATGAGTGGCATCCATGACCAAATGTCTTATTAGTTTTTGATCATAATGCCTGATATTGGGTCGGTGATCGAAATTAGAGTTCTTGTTGCGGCAGAAACATTTTCCGGTGCAAGATGGCGAATTGGTAGACTATAAGCTATCAGTCGCAAAGAAGCGGAGTCAAGAAATATAAAGAATGCATATTACAGGTAGTGTGAGTATTTTTAGTACAGGAGTAGCGAAGTTCTATAGTTTTCCCAGTTTTGCTTGTAGCTCCATGTAAAATTGCGGAATTCAGAGCTTCATGAAATTCCCTTTGCAAATAGTAAGATTTATGTTATGTCCAAAAAATGATGAAAACAGTAAGAGAATAACAGCATAAGCACTGAAATTTTAAGAGGAGATGAGTTTCAAGGAACCAGTATCAATGCACCCTCGTGAATAGGTGAATCAACAAGAAAAAGAGATATAAAGTGATTGTACATTACATAAAAACTATTAAAATGTTGAAACCTTGCTTTTAATTCCACAAACAGCTCAAATGATGGATATTATACCAAGAATTTAGAAATGACACCAGCGACAATAAAATATGCTGGAAAATCAAAATTATAACCGAAGGTTATTGTTTGGTGTGCAATTTCGTCAGCTGGTATCTCGGAACCTTTCATTAGTAAAGTGCGAGGCTAAGCGTTGAATGCCTGAGTCTATATAAAGAAATGTCTACCAAAAATTCGGTCGCAATAGAGTTTTAACGGCCTTAAAAAAGTGATTTTTGTTTTAATCTATAAAGCTTGCTTAGGTTCTAACTCCTTCCATTTTTTACGAAATTGTTTAAATTTTACAGAAACATAAAAATTCATTACATTCGTTAAATACCGTAAATGAACATAAAATGATTTTATTTATTGCAGAGCCGTATGGTAGCATATTATGTTTTGCAAAGTTTAGGGGGAAAATGCGAAAAAAATGTACGATCTTTTTTTGAATTGTTTTGGTCATTATTATTTTTAAAGCTCTGAACAAGCGTAGAGTCTACTTTTGATATCGATAATTGAGATTATTATGGCGGTTATTAAAGTTTGATTTTTTTGTGTTAATTCTATTTTTACGGAATGTTGTTGATTTGCTTATGTCTTGAACGATTTTTTTTCGTACTTAATAAATAAATTGGAAAAGTATGTGCGCTAAAATGTCTTTCAAATTTAATGACTATCCCTCATTTTTATGTAATCTTAATCAAGATTTACACCATTATAATGAACATATACTTCACTTTTTTTATGTTCGTAAAATCGATTTAGACTGTTTAGTTTTATTTGAACATGCAGCTGTGGATGCATAATTAGAAACACTTGTAGCTTACTAGAGATAACCCAATTTGACAATGAATCCTTCATTCTCCTTAGGTTTGTTTTTTGATTTTATTCAATGACAATTGATGGTGGCAAAGAATTGGCCGATGCTTCTTGTATAAGAATGACAGGACAACAAAGTCCTGAAAACGCAGGACTTGGAGCGGCCACGTAATTAGAAACACTGAATTGTACAATAAATAGAATGGCATGCAATTTTTTACGATCAATTTAAAAAGCCAGTTGCCTTCGTTAAGTATAGTTTAAATGTGATTTTCAAGGGTTTGAAAAGTGTTTTTAATTTCAATAACGATAGGAAAGGCTAAAATGGGCACTCGCCTAATTAGACAAAAGATTGTAGACTTGAGGTAGCTAGGCTTATCATTTCGAAAAAATAATTGCCAGCCGCCTAAAGTGTTCCTTTGAAACGGTTTACGGAACACTGAAACACGTGGAAAGCCGAAAGATTGACCAAAATATTCCCCGGGCAAAAAAAGGGTCAACGCTTAGTATGGACGTCGCACGTAGCACGTCGAGGAAAAGTACGTCGACATCTTAAAAAACATCATGTTGCCATGGGCTGAGGAGAATCTTCCTATTATATGGAAATTTCAGGACGAAAACGACCTCAAACATACGGTACGACTTACAAATAAGATTCTGCAGGACAACAGTGTCGCCGTTTTAGTGTGGCCATCAACGAATTCGGATTTAAATCCAATCGAGCACTTGTGGGAGACATAAAACAAGTCATAGCAGTAATTCACAAACATTGTTCGAAGCGGTGAAAGAGAATAGGCATCAATAAATGTGGAGAGATGTAGGAGACTTATAACGACAATGTCGAATTGCCTACAAGAGGTTGTACAGCCCGACACGTTACTAATATATATTTATTCAATTTATTGTTGTTATTGGGTGAAATATTTGCTTAAATAAATGAATATTAAGATAATTTTTATGTGTTTCTATTTACATGTCCGCTCGAACTTTTGGATTTTCCAAGACGTTCTTTTAGAGGTAGCATCTGCTAACGCTTTATCAACCTCAGTTGCCACTGATTTAGGTAAAACAGGTAAAAAACCAACTTAAGAGGAATTTGTTATATCGCAGCATTCATTGACAAATTGAGTTTTTCTTAGTAAGCTTCAATTGTTTCTAATTATATGTCCGCAGCAGTAACTTTCTATTGTATTTGAATGTTTTATCTTAGTTTAGGCAGCTTATTTTTGTATAATTTTTCGTTGAACATATCTACAGTGTAAATCAAAGAATGGGTGATGTGTGTGTTTTATTTAACAAACCTATGTAGGGGCAGATTCTTCAAAGTAAAGAAAAGCGGAATTTGTCATTTGTTAAGAATAGAAGTTACTTCCTTCTAATGATAATACATCTTATACCATTTTTTTTAGATAAAGAAGGAATCACCTGATTGTGAATATATCAAATGCTTTCACCTACCTGTTTCTTTGATCTACGCAAGTCTTCCCACTGGTATGTTTTCAAAGGAACTGGTGGTCGATTCAAATCTTCGTTGTTCAGATAGTCTCGTAAGTATTGATAATACTCCTTCTTAGCTTCACTAGATAAATCAATATCTGGATGCGGAGAATTGTGTTCAGTTTCGTTGTAAATGTCTTTCGGGAATTTAACTGTGTCTATATAGGTGACGTAAGGCGGAGGAGTAGGCGTTGCATTCAATGCGTCAGCAAAATCTGATTCAGATGAGATTGGGCTGGTTGACGTGATCGTTGTGTTTATACAAATAGTATATTTTGTAGGGACTTCAATAGTTATTGATGGATCTTTTTCAATGTCTAAAGAAGTCGATAGAATGGCATTCGTGTTGGCAATTACATCTTTGGAAAGAGGACTTGTACATTTGCCTCCGTTATTTTCGGCAACTGAGATTCCAGTATTTTGGTAGTTGGTTTCACAATCAGGACTTTCCACTCCGCTATCTGGACTAGTTGCTTCACTTGGCGCTGCGATTGATGACGAGGTAGTGATTTCTAATTTAGTTTTGTCGGAATCGCAGAAGTGGTCACTGCTCTTACCTTGAGAGCTTATGAAACCACTATCCGAGTTTGGAACGTTGTTTATTGAGTTTTTGTGCACTGTATTAGAGTGTAAATCATTTGCTTCGTTTTCTTCATTGCCTCCAGTTAGTTGTTGGTCAGTTGGCACCGAATCGTGACTTTGAGAATGATTTTGGAGTAGTTGACTAGAAAGTAACAAATATGGGGTTACCAAAGGAGAAATATCCCTAAGTGCTAACTCTTTCTGGTCACTACTTTCTTCTGATGCTCTTAAGTTGACTTGATCCTCAACTACCTGCTTTTTGGCATCGTTCAAAATACTTTCAACAGCTTCCTGAATGATTCGTTGATCTTCTGGATCCAAATCATCGTCTAAGTACCACGGTCGACTAGTTTCGCTTTCAGTTGACTGGATCACTTCTATTTGCTTACTATTATCTTCCGAATAAGACGACTCCGACTCATTGGATTGCTCCTCCACGGACGAAAGTCGGTTACTCAAACTATCCACTAGTGGCAGTCTTTGGTTAACTAATTTTAGAATAGGACTACTTGCGCTTATCGCCGATTTACCAAAAGGAACTATATCACAATCAACACTCTTTATTTCCTGAGGTGGATCTGATAACTTATTCGTGGACTGTTGAATCGTGTCTGCCGCCAATTCAGGTGTTACCTGGTGACAAGAACCGAGAGATACCACTCTATCTTCTGCTGTTAAGTGAGATTCGAGCGCTAATGAGTGGTCTTTATCATTCTCATTATCGTCAACATCTAAATCGGTCACTTGTGTCGCAGCGACGCAGCGTTCCTCTAGTTGAATGCTTTCATCCAATCCACTATCGTTGATGTCATCGAATTGATGCTCTTCTTTGGGTTGATGCAATTCTTCAGATGGCTGTTGGTCTGCTACCTCGTTATCACAGTCGCCGATTACGTTTCTATTAAGTACTTCAAGAATGGTTGGCTCTGCCCCTCCGGCGCCCGGAAGAGATACTGCAAAAATAGGAAAAGTTGTGATTTTCGTTACATAAGGCACATCTGGATTATGAGGATGGAATGTTATAAATACCACAAGATGGAAACTTCACGACATAAGAAAATGAAACAGCGGACGCTAGTGCGGACACAATTCAACTTCAATAAGCTCACAATATCAAAACTGGGATTTTTCACATGAAAATATT
Source organism: Oxycera nigricornis (assembly GCA_963942545.1). Taxonomy (NCBI): domain Eukaryota; kingdom Metazoa; phylum Arthropoda; class Insecta; order Diptera; family Stratiomyidae; genus Oxycera; species Oxycera nigricornis. The sequence continues at coordinate 40,935,858 of OZ012663.1, forward strand.
TATTAAAACACACAGAGTCCAACCTAGAGAGCGGAAAAGCAAATGTGTTCAATAAGCGTGGCAAATAGATTTTCCAGAGCCACTAAACTTAAACTTCCTCCGTCGAGGACTTAAAACACTGATTCTGTCTGGGTTTTTTGCCGATTCCTCGTATCTGGCTCACTTTTAAGCGCTTATACTTTAATTTTGACTATTTTTAGACGAACGTCGTTGCTGTCGTTGTGCTTCCCACCGACAGATATTACACAAATAAACAGGCACAATACATACGAATAATTTGACACCGAAATTAAAGGAATCTTTTAAAAATACAAAGTTTATTGGATTTCTCGGGCTGGACTCTCTGTCGAACATGGCCGGCTTGCAAGAGAACAGTCAAATACTTGGGAAAATCTTTTTTTCCGAATTTTCGCTAAACTCCTCGGAGAGTTCGCTACAGTTCGCCCAGAAATATTTATGGTTTCCTGGACCCAAAAGCTGGCGAAAGCTACGCGCCGTGTGAGCACTACTCATTTCGAGAATGTAGTTCGCCAAATTATTTGGACCAGCAGCGCGTAGAAACCACAAGATCAATGTTGGGGTAGTATTCTGTAAGCGAAAGCAAAAGCGAAATCTAGGTCTTGCGCGACGAGGTACTAACAGGTAGTTGTTCCATTTTCATGTCAGAGGTGCCAAAAATAGCGAGCTTTACTGCGGCACGACGCTATTGCACCATTCAATTCGCATGTGCCTAAGTCCAAACAGATATTACTCAGCATGTCTGAGACTATCTAGCATTTACCACGTATTCTAATGACGCGGACACACAAACACGCTCTGTTTCACATAAAAACTCAATGTTGATACATGAACTGGGAAAAGTAGCTCAAATCGATGGCAAGCAACAGTAAAACTATTTGTTCGACAAGCTGAACTATTTCATTGGATGCTGGGACGCTGTACGATATTTTGAAAACTCGAAACAATCACAGCGTCAACATTAAAAAATGGCCGTCGTATGATAGTGGATTCTCCGTAAGTTCAAATATTGTGCCAAGTACAAGTTCGCCGTAAAACCGTTTATCGAGACTGGAGCAATAAACAATCTAATGTTTTCGGTGTAACTTTTGTTAAGTTCTACTTATTGTGAAGGCTGTTTCGAAATCGGAAAAACCATATTAAGAGTATTTAGGTGTGTCCTAGTACCTATCAGTAACAAAAGCTTATCAGGAATTGAAATCGAGTTAACATGGCACCAATCATTGATTTCTTTCGTTAGTTAATAATCATACTAATTATTTTTTTAAATGCTATCAACATTTTTCGGAAGGTGACAATTATCCCTACTAAGAGTACGGGTAATTGGGAGGGAATCGAGAGAGGGGGCTTCTTTTACTATTATGGTATAAAAAGTTCGCGGCGGTCACGGACCCATGAGAAGTTATGCGGGTTCCCCTACTAAAAAAATGATTATTTTGCCTATTTCCAGAGATCATATGACACCGTGAAATTGGTCTGGGAAGTTATTTTCAAACTTGTTTAGAAGTCGAAAAAATTAAAGATTTTTTTTTTGGTAAAAAAAGTAAAAAAAAATAAAAAATAAAAAATACGAAAAAATTAAAATTATAGAAAATTGATGAATGCCATTTTTACCATAAATATAATATAAATAGGGGTAACACTTTGGACATACGTTTTGCATGTTTATTGGCTTAAATAACGAAATCCCCTAAATACTCCGAATCCCCCTAATCCCCCAAGACCCTCAATCCCGAACCCTCAAATCCTCCCGAACCCTCAAATCCTCCCGATCCTCAAATGCCGCAAAACCCCTTATCTCCCAATCCAACGAAACTCTTATGAGCAATGGACGGATAAAGAGGCTTCACTATTAGGGTGCATTCAAACAGACAACTATGATTTGGGTTCTGCGTGGATATGCAGCACGGAATTCGCTTCAACGACGATTACGTAGAGCTGAGTTTAAAGATAACGAAGCGGTAAAGGGACAAAAGAAAATTTTGTTTCAGGTGCACAGAACTTCTGAAAATATATTACGTGTGCTTAAGATATTTTTTTATGAACATATTGTACATATTATGACTTAAGGGGTTATTCTACCTATAGCCCGGAAACAGTGACCTTTTTTCAAACTGCTATATAAACAAAACTACAACAGATATCGTTTTGAAATTTCGTATGCTTATTTATTGAAGTCTGAACATTATATTTATATATATAAAAAAATTATGAAAAGAAAATGGCGGCTGCCAAGCCCCACGTTGAAGTGCAGATAAATCAAAAAAGTTTTGCGCCTGGTAAAATTCTGGCAAAAATATTCATCTACAATCATACAAAAGAAAACAAGTTATTAGTTTAGAGTATAAATTACTGCACTAACCTCACTTTATGTCCAAAAAATTTTTTTGTGCTATTTGGTACAAGTTTGAAAAAAAGTGTTTTTTCAATTAAATAATTTTATACCATATTGCCAAAAAAAATATTTTTGCTTTAAACTGTGTTTTATAGTTTTTTCGCATTTTTACCACGCGCATAAAAAAGTACGTTTAGAGAAAATCGTGTTTAAAGTTTTTGCAACCGAATTTTTGCTGTATATCAAGAAAATTCTAACTTACGCTTAATCTGCGAAACCTGGCTGATAGTAGGTACCTTCTTCTTGCTCTAAATTGAAATTTGTTTTGTGACATACCACCTTGATCAAAAAGTTCCCGGAATGTATTCAGAAAATTAAAAATACAAGTTTATTCATCTAAATCTATATTATTCCCTTTAAAGTAATCCCCATCGACTGCAACACACTTATGCCAGCGCTTGATCCAATCCGCGAAACATTTTTTATATTCGGTTTTCTGTATGTCCATCAGTGCTTCCTGCGATTTTTCCATTACTACCTCTCGGCTGCTGAAACGCGTTCCCCGTAATGGTTTTTTAACTCGATTGAACGGAAAGAAGTCACAGGAAGCCAAATCAGGTGAATTCGGTGGCTGTTGGATGGTATTTGTTGCATTTTTCGTCAAAAAATTACGAATAATGATGGCACTGTGCGACAGTGCGTTATCATGGTGCAAAATCCACGAGTTTTCTGCCCACAGTTCTAGTCTCTTTCGGCGAATTGCTTCGCGCAAACGTCTCATAACGCCCAAATAATAATCTTTGTTTACTGTCTGGCCTTCTAAAAAATTCATGATGCACTACACCGTTGTAATCTATGAAAAACGGGAGCATTGCCTTCTTTTTTGACTGAAAACAACGTGGTTTTTTTGGTCTCGGCTCTTTTGGTGAACGCCATTCACTTGCCTGATGTCTGGATTGCGTGTCGTACTTATAAAACCAAGTCTCGTCTCCAGTAATGATCCTTTTGATGAATGTGGGATCGGAATCAGCCTCGCAAATCATGTCTTTTGCGACGTCAACACGGTCTCTTTTTTGCATGAAATTGAGGTGTTTTGGAACCAACTTTGCTGCTACACGACGGAGACCCAAATCATTAACCACAATGTCTTGGACGGATCAATAGGCAATGTTCAAGTCCTCCGCTATCTCTCTGATGGTTAATTTGCGGTTATTGACCAACATTTCTTTTACTTTATCAATGTTTTCGTCGGTTTTCGATGTCGATGGTCTGCCACTGCGTTCATCATCTTCGATTGACTGACGACCACTTTTGAACCGCTCGTGCCACTGGTAAACGACCGTTTTCTTTAGAGAATCGTTGCTGAAACACTTTTCTAACATTTCCAACGTTCACGAACCATTAAATCCGTTTTTTACGCAAAATTTAATACAAGTTCGTTGTTGCAAATTTGAATCCATTTCTAAAATTGTGAAAAATCGCCAACACACACAGAGATAGATGTACTCTTGGCTACGTAGCTTTTGCAAATGTCAAGTTATGATGCTAAGAATTAGAGGGAATATCAACAACAAATGTACCAACTCAACAACAAAGAACAGAAATCAAATCGAACGATGGGAGCGCCATACGGTGGTTATTCCGGGAACTTTTTGATCATGGTGGTATTTGTACTTAGAAACTATCTAATACATATGGTACCGTTATTTTCAAGCATATGCTCGAGCGCTTCAAGGCCGCTTAAGCTACACAAATTTTCGAAATACCGAGAGGAGCCAAAAGTCCTACAGAATCAAAACAAAGAAAGATATCGATGTGAAATTTTAAACAGTTATTCTTGAGATATTTTTCATTCAAAATATGCAAAATAAAAAAAAATTATAAGTAGAATAACCCCTTAAGCTATATTACAGTTAGTTTACAAACGTTGCTTCAAAATTTAAGCCATTCATCGTCAACAATTGCGTACCAGCCAAAATTGAACCTTGACATTAACAATCACTTTTGTGGAAACATTGTGATTAATAAAAAGTTTTGAGAAGTATCCTTGAACATGATCAGTAGCGTATGCAGGATTTTGATAAGGGGGGTTCATATTTTTGAAGTCTTGACTAGGTACGTTTGCTAGTGCTTCGGTGTACTGAAACATTATCAGCGTTTTAATGTATTTTTACATCGCCAAACAGCTTTAACAAGCGAGAGGTTTCACGCTCAGAGCGACATGCACGCACTCTTTTTAATATATCTCCTAAACTAATCCAGATCCCATTCTGCAATTTTTATGGTAAATTGTATACATGTTAAGCTTTATTTGACAGTAAATAAAAAATAAAATGGTCGAATTTATTGAAATAAATGTTTTAAATATTCACTTCCGGTTTAAAACTAGAAAAAAAATTCAAATTCGGAATCTCATTTGAAAATCAAAAATAACAGTACATTTTCTATACAAAACACTACATTTATTATTCAATTATAATTTACTTCAATATGAAAATAAAATTTAAAAAACCCCTGCTGTGAAAATTTAAATTCTATAGAATCCCATATCTTAACAACTAAACATCAAATAACTAAAATATTATGTGTACACATTCATATACCCTAGAAGTACAAATGTGCCCAATATGAACGAATTTCAAAGCCTCACTTTTTTTCGTTGTCGGTTTCACGTGAAATGGCCCCATATTAAAGATATACTGCGTACCACGATGGGGCACGAACGCCTAGCATACCTGCCTTTACTTAGCATAAAGAGTAAGTAGCTCCGGGAAATGGATTTCAAATAAATCATCAATTAGTTTGCCTCGGAAAAACTACGTACATATAGTGCCTCCATTGAAAAATCATCAATCAACAATCAATCAAATCTAGTATTTTTAATAAAAAACGAAGGTTGCTACGAAAATTTCTAAATTTTCAAACAATAAGAATTTTTTATTGTAAAAATAAAAAAGTTAAGAAAATTTGCTTATGTCCATCTTTTCTCGATAGGGTCTTAAATATAATCCCAATTAAAAATCGTGCATAAGCATCAACAGGAAAACATGGCAGGCCAAAATAAGATGAAAACATTAAACCGTTGTTAGGTATTTGAAAACTATCTGCTCTACTTGACAGACCACACATTTTCTGATCTTTTTTTTTATTCTTACTAATTTACCGAAGAGAAAACTAAATCTTTTAAGAATTTAAAATTTTCACAATAAAAAGCTGAGAATAGCTTAACATATTGAGCTATAAGTGTATCCTTAATTTTGTCTTGATTTTTTGCCCATTTTCGGATGGGTTTAAAGATAGCACAATTGTTGTTGAATTGTAAGTAGTATTTGATATGAGACGTTCATTTTGGATAATTAGCGAAGATGGTGACTTCATTTCGATGGAACTGCATTATTTAAGTTGTTATTTTAGTTTTGAAAAATCCTAAAAATATGTAATTCGGGAAGGGCGAGTTAAATGCGCGCATTCGTCCTGAAAGAAAGTTATCAAATAGTTTTCAATAATCAATAATAGCAAAGCAGAAACAAATGAAGGAAATATTTCTTTGATATTTTTTAACACAATCAAAACGCTACTAATAATATCTGGGTTTTGATAACTAATTTTGTGCTGAAGCTCTCTAACTTCACTAGTCAATATTTATAGTTTGAGTCGTGGAGGTGAAACTGATAAGAATAGACGAAGTGATGTAATTGTTGCGGTTGAAAATTATTTGGGTAAAGCTTATCGGTGAAAATATTTCAGTTATTGCTCAGTAGTGTCTATCATTCAAATTATTCCCTTCACACATGTTTGTGATTTCACGTTATATAAACTCTTACACTATCACTTCATTCATGATTTAATCACTTGTGATATAATTTAATCGGCTTTTTCGTAAACAATTTTTGAAGCCTTCTTAGCGTTAGGGTTGTTAATATGTTTGAATGAAACGTGGAAGAACATGGACACCACTTTTCATTGATCATCACTATCCTTTCGCACAATACGAACTAGGATAGAATGCCGCACTTGTTTTCAAACCAATTGAATGTGCCGACATCATTCTATCGATTTTGTGGACTTCCGTAAAAGTAATCGAAGTCATGTTTTCAATATCTCTATTCCTAGGATTCCTACCAGGTGGTGAAATGTTCATTACTCAAACTCTTAAGCACACATGAGAACGAATAGCAGTATCTCCTCCCAAACAAACATTTCAACTGTTCACACGTTATAAACCTACCATAGTTACCAACAACGGTAAAAAACAAGTAAATCATCACTACACGCCCGAATCAATTAGCGATGCCGTGGAAATGCAAACAATGCATAAATAATCATAAAGGTCACGCCGGAATAAAAAGAAGAAGACGCAGCGGAAAAATTGTTGAAATACAAGCACTCTCGCTCCATTATTGAAATCCATTTGTATTTTGACCAAAAGTCCTTGCGAAAATATTAAGAACTACAACGAATTCATCGAGTTTTTCGCTGCTTTCGTCGCTTTCACGTTCCGTGAGTAACGTTTCAATCGCAACTAAATGGTTAAATCATAAAATTTCAGTTTCGATTTTGTCATTGAAAATGTTCACCTCAAACAGATACAAATTATAGTCGTTATCTACGAAGCAGATACTCATTTGTGGCTTGGCTGTGCTTTCGACGTAGGTATTTGCGTTTAATTTGCATGCAAAAGAAATACGAGAGAGCTTTGAAAATGTGCCATTACGTAAAAAATGAATACCTAATGAGTTTCAGCACAAATTTCATTATCATCGGACGTAGTACAATCATGCGTACATTTATAGAAGACCTACATTTACGCCGCGATTCGTTCCAAGACGCGTCATCGAAAAGATCTTCTCATAGTCCACCCAAGATGAGAATTTCGCCCATTAGAATCGCTATATTCTATTGTAAATTGATTTGGCTTGTGTTTTTCGAAGCTCTTTTGAGATAGGTTCACTGCAAAAATTTGATAATCTAAATATACTTTTTGCTGTTCAGTAATCTTGAATAACCATTCCGAGATTTGATGAAGATCGGAAATAATAAAATTTAAAAGCAAATAATCAATCATTTTTTGACCACCGACGAATGACGAAAGATTTGGAAACTGACTTATGCTTATTTTTGCAAACATACTGTTCTACTTGTTAAAAATAGCTCCCAATATATTTTCTTCAAAACTAATCTCAAAATATATTCATCTTCACAAAAAAAAATTAAATACTAAATGCTATGAGATAATAAGAGTTTTCCAAACATCAAAGTATGTCTGAACCACATGTGGTTTCGCCTAGTCAACTGGTGCTGTGTTTATTAAGAGCCGTTTTCGCCCAGCATGGATCAACTAAGAATATGATGGAAGTACCATGATTCTTACATATTCTTCACAGCAGGTTTTTGGCGCCATCCATGCTCTATTTAATATGTAGTCATTGCACCATAATCAAACTATGTTTAGAGAGCACCTACGATTTCCTCGTGAAACTATTAGTGTTTTTTAACATATCGAGTATTCCGAACGAGTAACGTTCATGTTTTTGGATCTTTTCTTTTTCATAGGAAGCGTTATTTATAACCATGGTGAGCACATATGCATATTTGATTGATGTTGTTTGTCCACAAGAAATTTAGCCAGTTTCGCAGATCTGAGCAGGCAGGCCAACCTATCTCTGTCAGGCTGTTTGTCCCTGAATACCGAGGATGTAAGTAAGGACTTTTGTTCAAATATTTTGAGAGAACTCCCAAACATGCCTATGGGAAATTTTCCACTTTAAAACTGCACGATTTGAAAACCTAATTTACCCACATATGTTACACATGTATCTTTTTCTGCTGGCAAACTGTTATTTTCACTGTCCAAGGTAACTATTAGACGTTTTTTTTACGAATTACATAGATTAGATAAGAAAATCCATTAAATTTAAGTTTAGCATAACTGTTTTGTCTCTACTATCCGAGTGATTTGATAGTGTTGTTCCCAGTAAGAGATAAGAGGGCTTACTACCCTGAGAAGGCTTATCAGTTACGATAAAAATTTCGGTCACAGGTGGACTCATCCTTATCAATATTGTACAATAATATATTCGAAGAAGTGGTTTTTCGATTCTGTCATTATTCAATAATTATGTAATTTCTATTATCCAACCTCTTATCTAACAATGTAAAGAAACTTTAACCTTCTCCATTTCAGTTGAAGTCCTTACTTATAAAAATTTGAAACCACTTCGGTGTCAAAAACACCCAAAGGTCTCATTTAGTTCGCCTTTTTCATAACTGAGCCTAAATTTAGACGAAAACAAGCTAAAAAAATATATATTTTTTCACTCGTCAGTACCAATTCTCTTGCTTCAATAATTCTTTTGGTACTTCTTGTAGTAAAAAACATTCTTGCAATTATCATTAGATGCAATGGATACTGAAAAAAAAATTTAAAATACAAAATGATGTGATGTTCCGTTGGTACTCACTTTCTTTAAGGGGGAAAACCACTGTAGGATTTTCAAAAAATCAAATTTTGTTGTTGTCATAAAGTATATCTTATCATCATAAAAATCATGTAGCAAAGTTTCATATCGTAGAAAAATCTCTAAGTGTTCGAAATTTTAAATTAGCGCGACACCTCCACCACCACTGCTCTTTCGGAGCGCAATCAGCGCGTATCCCCGCGCACTGTCGGTATTGAAATTTAGAACATGTTTAAATATAAATCTTTCAAAAATATACACGTGCTCTGTTAGTTGAACGTTAGCAGAGTTTAGCTCGGAACAACGTTTTTCAAACTGGCCGGACTCCTTTCTCAAACAATTTTTGTTCGATTTACTTGAAATTTTTACAGTATGTTCAAAACTAGTGTCCATTGTTATTAACAATTTTCGAGCGTTTTTTCCGTTTTTTTTGACATTTTTTTCAAAATGACGCCATTTTGTCAAAAATCAATTAAAAAAAAATCATACGTACTTATTTGGCTGTTATTATGCTTTATCGGAAATTATTTTTGTGATAACCATAACCATTTCACGGGAAAACGGTCCGGCCGCGAAGCCATGAAAAAATAAGGCGTTCCTGGAGAAACGCTAGGGAGACGCCATTTTGTTTTTTAAAGTTCTGAAAAAATTCAAAGAGGATGTCAAATATTTTTACAATATAGATCTTTCTACCAAATTTCGATATGTTGTTTGGTTTTTGAGAAAAAAACTCCCAAAAAATGACTTTTTTTACCTCTACAGTGTTTTCTCCCTTAAGTAATTATTCTATTTTTAGCAAAGTTGGTGACCCTGGCACGCCCAGTCAGATGATTTTGAAGCGTTTTTTTTTCTTTTTTTTATATTGGCATTCATAGATCGAAGAATACTACACTCATCGAAATAATTATATAGGCAATGTTTGTTTCGGTTTTAAAATTTTGATAACGGAATTTACTTCGAAACAGGTTTTTATTGTTGAATACTATGACAATGTTTAGTTTATTTTGTTATGAAATAAGCTTAAAATCCACGCTCTCACACAAAGAAAGAACAATTCTCAATTTCTCTGTTATTTGCTGCGTAATATTTATATAGGCAGTTTAACAGTTGTGGTTGTTGTGTGAGCATTTCGTCACCAAAGACAAAAAAACACGTAAACTTAAGTCAGTTGAAGGTATTATATAACAAATTACTACATTAAAAAATCAATCTTCACTTTTTAATTAGTATGCCCCGTGGAAAGGTATTATCTGAAGAGGAGGAGGGAAAAATCATTGCCTATAAGGATCTGGGGTTTTCAAATCGGCTAATCGCGAGGAAATTGCAGCGATCTGCTGGCGTGGTCAATGATTTCTGCAAAATGGGCAAAAAATATGGCACAATGAAACGTAAAGGACGAACATCGGCAGTCACAGAACGTGATATAAGAGAAATAAAACGACTTGCTACTGGAGAACATTTTTCGGCGAAAGCAATTTGTGCGGCAACTAAGGCAGGAGCTGGTGTTCGTCGAATGCAACAGATTTTAAAAGTGAATTTAAAGTTAACATATGACAATAAGTGTGGCAAACCTGCCCTAACTCAAAAGCATAAAAATGCAAGATTGCGATTTGCGGAAAAACATCGTTTTTGGGTCGATGAATGGAAAACGGTGATTTTTTCCGATGAAAAAAAATTCAATTTGGATGGCCCAAATGGTGTACACAAATATTGGCGTTCGAGGAAGACTACACCAGAAGTTCGAAAACGACGAAATTTTGGAGGTGGTTCGCTAATAGTTTGGGCTGGCATAAGCTATATGAAAACTACGCCAATTCGTTTTGTAACGATAAGAATGGATTCTGATTATTATGTACAGTTGCTTGATAATGTTCTTGTGACATTTTTGGAAGAAATGTCTACATCAGAATTCATTTTTCAGCAGGATAATGCGGCAATCCATGCTTCGCGCAAAACAAAATCGTTTTTAGAATCGCGTAGCATTCCCACTCTTGATTGGCCAGCAGTAAGTCCCGATCTAAACCCGATAGAGAACCTTTGGGCTAGACTTTCATCAAACGTTTATAACCACGGACGGCAATTTAATAGTGTAAAGGAGCTTAAATTGGCTATTCAAGAAGAGTGGAACAAAATAGAGCCACCCTACATCCAAACGCTTATAAACTCTATGCCAAACCGTTTAAAAGAGGTGGTCAAGAATAGAGGGGGTCACACTTCATATTAGTTTTATAATGTTTTCTTTTTTCTTCATGTCAGCAAAAGTGCCTATATATATATTTCGTACTAAGTTTTTTTTCATAATTACATTCCAAGTGCTAACTCAGGAACTAGTTATTTATCATTAACTTTAATTGTTTCTTCTTTTCAAATAAAATCCAATATATTTAAAGTGGAATGCTCTTAAGTTTTTGTTAAAATTGCAAAAAATGTACTGCCTATATAATTATTTCGCAGAGTGTATTCCTACTTTCAGAGTAGGGTTTGCTTTTTGGTGAAATCTACTTTATTTTTACATTTTTAAGTAAACAAGGATCAATCTGCCCTGATACAAATTAGTGGCTGTTTCCAATTGAAAATAAATGGCATTTCAATCATCGAATGACCAGAAAATTTGATTTTTCCCTTTCGTGAATTCATTTGTCAAGTTCAGGTGAACATTTAAAATTTATATCATAAATGGTATGTAAATATTTTCTTCGGTTGGTTGGTTGGTTGTGTAGTGGCAGACCCCTTTATCAAAAGGTGGCACACTTTTGATTTTCTTCGGTATAATCGATATATCCGTCTGAACTAGACGTTTTCTTTAATAATAATTTAATTGACCGTAGATAGGTTTTGTCCGTTTACTGGTTTCGTGGAGGTTGGTCATGTTTAAATATTTTTCTAAAAAAAAATTAGGCGTCGTAACGTACTACTTTGCGGTGGATGCTGGACATATAATTAAACACTCACTCATAGACGTTCAGGCGGAGCCTGAAAATTGCATTTAAAGTTTTAATAAACTTAGTTTCAAGGAGCGTTATACCTGCCAAATTAGGCGGTATATTTTTCTTTTAAATCGTACGGAAGGAAATCGCTGAAAAGAGTTTTACTAGCAGATAAAAAAGAAATAATTATTTGTGTCAAAAACTTTCTAACGGTATTTGTTTTAGAGTTTTTGCAGGAAGGCATCTAAATATATTGTAAAAATATAGTTTCATCGCGATCTCTTGCAAAAGATAGTTAGGTAAAAGCTAGTTGATTACATGAAACAAGTGTTTGTTTTACCGTTTGTTATCCAGTTCCAAAACTAAAATTATACCTTGCTAAATGCTAATCATTAGTGGGGACGGAAATACCCCACAATACCAGTCACGTACGTAAAATTTACAAAACCAGTTAAGGAGTAAAGAAGGAAGAGGAGTTTGAATTTTGATCATGCAACCAAATACAAATTGTTAATCTGGTTAAAAAGCTGAGTTTACCAAAAATGTATTTCAAATATTTGTGTTTCTCATATAATTCATTGTAGAATACAACGTTAATCGTAGTATTTAATCTGTTTACGTGCACACCCACATAATACACAAACAATTGATTGAGTGAAATTATCCAATGGTTTTCCAATCGCATATCTCGACTGTAAACAAATTTATAGGAAAATCTTAAGTGGATGTTCCCCATCTGGATTTTCTATTTTGAGTTTGTATTGATCGGACATAAAGCGGACTTTAAAAATAAATTTCCAATTCAAAGGAAATCGCTGTGACGGTTGTGGCAACATTGGCAACAATCATGGACGTAATGTTTTGGATTTTGGCCAACAATCAATAAATATACGCGTAAATATATAAATTTTGCTTGTGTTCAAATGGTTTTTGCTAATTCAATTCCATGAAGCTGAAATTTAGCAGATGTATTTGGTTGTGAAGGTAACACAAAATTATAACAATTACATCATAAATTCATTTTGAAAATAGACATAACTAGAGATATAGATTAACTGTAGACTATATTTCAAAAAAATCCTAATTTTATACTCATTATACGTCATTTTATCACAGTATATTTAAAAGATATATAAAATTAATAACCCCAATCAATAAATCCAAACTTTCAAAACATATCTGATTTACACTTTTAGCTATCAATGCTTAAAAAGTCTTCAGTTTAAAAGAGTTAGAAAAATAATGTTTTTTCAATTGCAAATAAATAATTTATGAACAATAAACAATTAAAAGTCACAATGAAAAGTGGTTGATACGAGTAATATTACCTCATTTCACCTATTCCAATAGCGTTTTTGTGGAGCCGATCAAAGCATATCAACATTTGTATGATTTTATCAAATTTTCAATGCATTTTATATGGCTCATATTGCAATCAATGCATTAAAAAATAAGATATTCTTGAGTTCCAACTTTTATGCGGGTTTTCCCTCGCGTGAAGGATGCTAGACTAAAAGAGGAGGCAAGTTTCGAGCAATGATAAGATGGATCGAGTTATTTTTATTTTTTGGACCTTCAAGGTTTCGTGTAGCTCACGTAAAGGGTATCAAATTATACACAATAAATAATAAGATTGCGTAAGAACTAATTAACAGTGGCGGCTCGTGGGAGTTAAGTATGGTGGGGCTACTGGTACGAATTTTTCTATCACCAATATAAGTTCTTATGTGAGTTTCCACTCCACACAAGAGGTACCACATGTGGAGCGTTAAGCGATTTTAAGTGATCAGTTTCCCCAAAAGTAGATTCGCTGGCAATCAAAGATATATTCCTATTATAGTGTTTTGAATAACATTTAAAGCTTTAATAAAAGTTCAGTGCACTCTGAATAAAAAAAATTGTTTAAAAACATTTGAATTCTTGCAACGAAACAACTTTTAGGCCTGTCGCACTTTTCAAAATAAATAATTTCTCTACTAAAACAAATGCAACAAAAACAACAATAACAATCAAAAAAACAAGTAATAAATAAATTCAACTAAAGCAACAATAACAAGAGCAAAAACCATCAATAAATTCAGCAAAAACAGTTTTACATTGTATATAGTTCTTCAATCAACATCAACAACAAAAGCAATTTCTTTTATCTAGACGTTTTATTTGTATAAATATTCAGCACGTCGATTTTTTTGGTGAGCAAACAAGTCAATCACCCTTTCATTCATTTTGGGTATTTCTTTAATGAATTTATTACAAACAGAGAGTACTGCAAGCGAAGACGAACAAAGGTTATTATCTTCAAAAAAACTGTAAAGCTGAACAATGGAAGACATATTTTGAAACATTTCGTTCGAATAGCTTAATATTAATTATATTTTCTACCGAATTCATATTTTGAAAATACCGAAAAAATTTACTAAAATTGAAATTCAAACTTCTAGCAAGATTTAACATATACAAGGAAAATCTTGTTGAAAAGCACTACAAAACTTTAAAAAAATACTAAACACTACGAAGGCACACTAAGTACTAATACCATGCACTACACTGATGAGACTACTATTGCATTAACAGTCATCACCTTCACCCCCTGCGGCCCGTCGTAAAAAAATGTTGCTCATGCCTGCTCAAAAATATTATCCAGACCATGCCAAGACTAAACGTTGTCGAAGCACTGAACGGCCTGCATATGATTAGCCCCTCCGCGATGTATACACATGTTATTTCAAACACGCACACTGCCGCCGCTTCACCATAGAATTCACACAGCCATTCAAATCGAAATTCTCTTAATCGGGGCTTATTTCATGAAGCCCTTCCTCATAGTAAAGGTGGAAAATTGTCAAAGAGAAAATAAGTTTGAATTTTACTCTTAGCTTTTACTCGGTGCAGGCACAACGAAGCGAGTCGAAGAGAAAAACAAATTGTTCTACAGTGCGTGGCAAGAAGATTATGTGAAAGTAAACTACAGCATGGGCGAAAAAAATGCTACATTATATTTTGAAATGAAATGAAATTATGAAAACTATATTGAAATCTTTAATGATATTTTATTACATTTGCACTAATATAGGTTCATCACTAAGTGGTGGGGCTGAGCCCCACTAGCCCCAAAGGTAGAGCCACCACTGCTAATAAAACCGATCAATAACCGAGCATCCGCCGGACGGAGTGCCAAAAATGATCTGAATACTCTATTCTTATAGAAGCCGATCAAACTCGTCTGCAGGACATTTTTGCGGTTGTTGCCTCGTCGCTTGGCTAAATGTCAGTGTATTCTTTGATAGTTGACAATAGCTTAAACTTATGGTTCAGAAAACATTCAAACAATTGCACCCAACGAGCGGCTCATGTGATAAAAGTCCTTGTCGGGGGCTTAATGTCAAGAAATTTAATAATCATAAATCATTACAATGTACATATGACAAACGAAATCATTGGTTAAGCAAAATTTTTTGATTACCAAATAGAGCCTGAATTGTTTCGGATTACCAAGACGTCACCGTATTTCATACTGAATTGCGCAAAATTTTAGTTTTAATAATTGAACAAAGATCATTCGAATAATCATCATTTTTGAGTACACATGTTTATTGTTAAGAAAGCATTGCCAAGAATGTACCACTGAAGGCCACAAGTCTAAACATGCTTTTTGAAAAATGCGTTTAGTTGATTTGCACTAGAGATTTTTGAACCCCCACAGCACTTAATGGTGGCGAGTCGAGCACCCTGAAACGACCCAAATCGAAGGATCAATGAATGTCATTGTTAAGTAGGTGGATGGTCGACACAAAATGCTGTCGTCTAAACATATCTTGATTACAATTGATTGCGCAACGCAGCCTATTCAACGTTGAACATTGCACATTGACCAAAGGAAACTGGGTTAAACGGACGAATGCGATGAACTCACGTATCGGGGATGAAATGATTCAATGCAAGATTGATGAATCGTGAAGATGACACGAGAAACTTAGCTTTACCCATTACTGGAACAGCGCAGATCAGTAACTTTCTAATCGAGTCATTGGCCCATGGTTCTGAAAGAGAATTCATTTTAACATTGGTGAAAAATAAGCCTAGAATATAAATATAGCATTATTTTCCCGTGACGGGCGAGAAGTAACCCAAAGCCAAACGTATTATTTTGATGGTCAATTTATTCCATCATATTTTCAAAAATATAATTTAAATCGTGGCATATACATATATATAGACAGTCGAAATCAAGAAAATAGAGCTTGTTTGCTGCCCGCAGTGACAGTGATTTTTCCGCTTAATGGTGGGGGCGTGAAAAGCGTGCGCGATTCGCGCTCCGGATATCTACAGCAGCAGCGCCAAGTCACAGCCGTGCTGCATCAATGTGTGCCAAAATAACCAAGGAAAATTATCAATTAGCCGTGCTGACGGTTGACTTTTTCAAATCATTTTCCGAAAATCAGAGATCAACATTGCTCTGGTCCATTTGAATACAGTGCCTGGATCGAATAGTTAAACTGATACATGAATGAATAAATAAATAAATAAAAAAATTCTGATACCGAGATTTTGAAAGTCGATACATAATTTAAATGATTTGAAATTATTTGCGAAACCCAGTCAACCTGTTTCGTTTTTTGATTCGGTGTTGCGTAGGCAAAAAGATGCTAACTCAAATCCTGCAAAAAAGCTATCCGGTATCAAGTAACGTTACAATTTTGAAATACTAGTAAAAAACTTCTGAAGAACAGCTACTTTAATTTTACGGTTACTTTCTCTTAAGCAGCTTTACTTGAGGGATTTTACATTTGCTCAGAGTTTATGGTTTAGTTTAGGTGACTGTCATTTTTCTAACTAGGAGAGGCTCCGACTTTGTAGTCTCAGATTTGGATGAAATTTGGCACACAAGTAGAAGACGTCAAGGATATTCGATCCTTAAAATACAAGACCGCAACACTCCCCCCTTTTTGAGAAAAACGCCTCTGAAGTTTTTAGCGTCGATTATGTATTAGTAAGTTTTTACTTCTGACAGAGGCGGTGCAGTGTAGGTAGCAGTGCTAATAGCCCACGATCAAGGGGTCGTGTGTTCGATCCCCGCTCGGGTTATTGTTTTTCTTTTTGAATTATTGTCGACGTTGTGTGTTCGATTACCGGCGTGAATATGGTTTTTTGAATAATTGTGAATGTAATTTTTTTAAGGTGAATCAGCAATGTTCACCTACAAATACATTTATTTTTGCAAATCAGCAAACTGTTCGTACATTTAGATATATAAATTATACTGAAAACTCATTGGGGAACGGTTGGATAATGAAAGACGGTTGTAATCGAGCAATATCATAGCTAATTGTAGGGCCATCCCTTGCTCCTAGAATCAATCCTGCGTTCTCTTCGTATCTCGTAGCCAGCTCGGTAAAAAGCAATAAACCAGGGTGGCGCCCAATGTGGCTAGCCATGAATGCTATGGTGCTCAGTAATTGTGGCATATAGTAGATACTAGGGACGTAATTGTTTAACAGTTTCATAATTTCGGATTGCTCGAATCGAAATCCTTGCCGGATGATCGTATAGTCCTTAGTTCTTAGAATCCAGTCTTTGTTGTCTCCGTGCTAAGTGCCAAATTGGGTAATTGGGTAGCAAGAGAAATGAGAAAATGAGTTTTCAGTATAATTTATATATCTAAATGTACGAACAGTTTGCTGATTTGTAAAAATAAATGTATTTGTAGGTGAACATTGCTGATTCACCATAAAAAATTACATTCACGATTATTCGCAAAAACAATACTCACCCCGGTAATCGAACACACGACGACGACAATAATTCAAAAAGAAAAACAATATCTGGAACGGGGATCGAACACACGACCCCTTGATCGCGGGCGCGTAGCACTGCTACCTACACTGCACAACTTCTGTCAGATGTAAAAACTCACTAATTCATAAGCGACGCTAAAAATTTTAACGGTGTTTTTCTCAAAAAGGGGGGAGTGTTGCGGTCTAGTATTTTAAGGATCGAATATCCTTGACGTCTTCTACTTGTGTGCCAAATTTCATCCAAATCTGAGACTACAAAGTCGGAGCCTCTCCTAGTAAGTCATATCCGTTTAACGTAACTAGTGGGTCTGAAAAAATTCAATTTGGTCTCTTTAGGCGATTCGTGTTCAAAAATAAGCAGTACTCAGCTATTATACTTCATCAAAAATGTTTATTGAGCATTTTTGCTAGTTCTGCTCGGATCAGTTTCAGCGCGAAATGTATCAACGAATGTCTAGAACAATAACAATTTATCACCGGCAAACATAAAATTGACAATGATTAGATTATAGATAGATTAAGTACTTTTGGTTTTTTTCGTGACGGCAATGTCAATAATTTTCAACATACTTTGAGTGGCCAAGCTTCTGAAATATACTGATTTGATAAAAGTTTAATTTGTTGCTGAGCACTAATGGCCTGACCTGATTGCTTGACAATCGAAACACTTTATTACTTTGTGCGATATATAAATATTAATGGATTTGAAATTTATTCGCTATCCTATAAATCACGATATTGTTCTTTTCACTAATACCTATGTTCATTCGACATAAATGCATTCTTTGCATGTCAATCCCAAAATTCACATTGCTTCTTTTTTATGGGATGTTGGGAGCAGTATTTGGTTGATATCGCAGTACACATGCTTTTCGAGCCATCTTTAAGAGATACACTCATTCGAATAAGAGCAGTAGAAAGGAAGCTTTTGCCAAGTATGTTTACTTGAAATTAAAGAGGTTCACACCAACCTGTTAGAAAAACACTGAAGAACTTTGCTCCTTCACATTTCGCAGCAACACGTTGATGCAATTAGTTTAAGCTAGTAGCTCGGCAGCACCTCCACGAAAATTTAACATAGCAAAGGTGAACATTAAAAAAGTCGAAGAAATTGTTTCTGTAAACCAAAGAGTAACAATTGAGATAATAGCATTCTCATGAAAGCAATTAAAGGATTCTTACAAAAGAACTAATTATAACAAATGTCTTTACTGATTGTGTACCGAGGATCAAACTATGGAGGTGCTGTCCAAGGTTTATTTTGAAAAGTATCAAGCTGACCAGGAACATTTATGCTGTGATTTTGGATGAAACCTGGATCCACCACTTTGATCTCGAGACAGAACAGCGGTCGATGGATTGAAAGAACCCGGCCCCACCAACGCCAAACAAGTACGTAGTGGTAACTTTGGCGGGAAAGTTGTGACGTCCTCTTTTTGGATGCTGAGAGTAGTGAGTTCTTACTACGCAACCCAAAAACAGACGCGGAGAAACCTTCGAATTGGAATTCTGCTTCATAAATACAACACACCTGCACTCAAAGCAGGTTTTGAGCTGCTTGTAAATCCGCCCTATTCTCCAGATTTTGCTCCCAAAGACTTTCATATAATGTTCGAACGCCCAGCGCCATCCGTTAAAATAAAAATACATATAAAACATAACAAACAAATAACCGAGTTCAAGGACAAGAAACACTACATCGGAGTAAAAGTCACTGTTAGGGCGTTTTTGGACGATCAATGTATATATTTTTTTGCAAAGGACAAAAAGGATCTCAACTTTCAGAATTCAGGCTGTCCATATCCAATGGCGAAAGGCTACTGGTCTCGGATCAGGTGAAGTACTGGTAGCTTGTATGAGATCATAAGCTTACCTGGCAAATGAACTTCGAAAAGAGAGTAAGGAAAGCTACGTTAGCCTATACATGTAATAGCACTATACATGTAATAGCACTCTTCTGACCTCAGTGGGGGCTTAAGCCACGCCTTGTTGACTGGAGCACAACTAGTACAAGAAATGCAACCTAGGTAAACTGATCGAAGTTCAGAGAGTTGCGTGATTAGGAATAACAGTTTCAATGAGCATCACTGCCACAACGTCGCTAGAGATAATTTTGAACCGTACTGTAAGGATGCGGCAGTTGCTAGTGCTGTGCGTCTCAAGGGAGATAGTTTTTGGAAAGGAAGACCCTACGAGCACTCGGTTTTACTGAAAAGTTTCTGTAAGACGTTCAACGATGTCTACCTATAGTCTATCTTAAGGGTGTCAAAGCTGAATTTTGGTGCAAATTTTCATCAAGAGGAGAGTGACAGGACGGTTAGCCAGTAAGCAGAGGAGCTGTGGCTAGTCAAGCAGTTAGTTGAGTTCTAAAATCGGTGAAAGTGTCCTCCAAATTAATTGAAACCGGTACGTCCTCCAAATTAATTGAAACCGGTTCCTGGGCAAGGTAACTTTATAGCAGATCAGTTCGCTAGGGAAGGGTCCAATGGTTTACATTCGTATGAAACAGTGAATATAGGAGTCTCGATGTAAATACTAAGCCAGAATATATCAACCTGTGAGCTAGCATTGAAGCGCCAGAGAAGATTGGACATAAGTCGCACTGCTAGTCAAATGTGGCCTGGATATGTCATCAGACATACTTTCAACTGTAGTCTCTGGACAGAGTCTCAACGAGGAATCTTATGGGATTATTGATGGGGCTTGTGGCTTCCGCAATGGGAATCGGGCTATCAGCTAGTGACCCATGTCGGAACTGCAGCAACGGGGAAAAGACAGAGTCAGTAGAGTATTCTTTTTCATGAATGTTAGTGAGCTAGAAACTCTTAGGATGGACCAACTCGTGGATTTCTTTAAGAAATCGGCAGAATTCAGAAGGTATTCACGTCCTCAGGGCACAATATACCAAATCGGTCTAAAAGACGTGGAAGCCATTTAGCTTAGCACCCTAGCTACCTACCTATCAAGGTCTAGAAAAATATTGGGTAAAAATATGGAGTTGTCAGGAAATTATGTTGAAAAATAAATATAACTTTTAACCTCAAACGTTGTATCACGTATTATTTATCATTACTATCGGACCATTATTTCTCTTTAGAATCTGGCGATGCCTGCACAGACTAAACTGCGGCATTCCTTGAAGATAAAGCTATTTATTTTCTTGGTTCTAATCCATTCAAATGTCCATCTAGCAAAAGTCTTAGCGTTGCTCGGAAAGCTCTTCAGTGCAGTCTTATTTTAAAATATCTAAAACTCCATGGATAATCTTATAATAGTAAATTGTCGTTAGGTAGTTTTCTGTTCAAGTAAAATAGCCCCTGCATGCAAAGTACCAGGCCTCAACAAGGATTGGCAATGAATGAATCTTTCATGAATTTACGCACTTAAGAACGAATCTAAATAACTTGCATCATTCTTTTTAATAAATATGATGCTAGGATATTGTTGCCAAGATGAAATAATTTCAATGTCAACCGTCAAATTAAATGAATCACCGCAATGTTATCCACCAATTTAACAATGGAATCATTCAAGCGCTGGCTTATGACTTTGTCGGCTTGAGAAAATATTTAATACTTTTGGTTTACTGATGCAGTTACAGCTGAAGTGAAATATTTTTTTCGGTCACTGTATTTTTTCACACTGACTGCCATCATATGTATGAATCGCGAATGTGTGACATGTCCAAAAGCTATAAATAAAAAATGAATATTCGCTTGGACGCTACCTTCGATGAGTGAATCATCAGGTTTATTTTACATTTTTCCTCTATGCATGATTTCTTTCATCTTAAATTTAATGAATCTAGACAACCTACCTTCGTTTTGCTCCTCCTTTTTATCCATCATTTAACACAGCAATATGCTTGTTTTAATTCTAAAGATACGTTACTTTGCGCTCAATTAAGCATAGTAAATTGATCTTCCAATTATTTCGCGGTTTATTTAGACTACGACCTTACCGTAGGGCATGACGCACTATACGTTCGTTTATAAAGTTAATTAGAATTTTGTAAAATAAGTCAGTATTATATTCAAAAAAAAGTAAAAAAGGAAATAGTAACACATCGGTCGCAACAACGCAATATATTCGCAGTAAATATTAAGTCACAAAGTATCCTTTCACTGTCTCACTAATGTCTTCCCGATTAACAAAATTAATAAAATACGTAATTAAGACAGCCGAATGGATCATCTCTCCAGATAGTCGAGTATCGAGATATTTCGAGGCAAAGCAAAGAAAATTCAGCACGAGCGCTTTTCCATTTCCACTAAAGTCTATGTATCTATTCTCCACACTCCCGAATCACTCTAAGAACTTTTTTCATATTGCATCTCGTCGACTAAACTGGTCGTTCGAACAAACTCAATTTAAATGTGCAAACTGTCCGCGGTTTGGACTCGTCCCTCGTGGTCTTAGAGCATGAAATTGTGGCTGAGGATGTCGCCACCCGTTGATTTCGCGACACCAGATACTATCTGTTCTTTAGATACTTCTGTTTGGATCAATGGTCGGGATTTATGCCGATCTGCGAATGCGACGAGAACATTCGTAATGAGGTTCATGGCTCCTGTATCTGTCGGCGACGCTACTTATTTTTTAAACTTTCACTTACAGTGATGGGTCTAAAATTAAGTATCTTTCGAATAGACGCATCTAGACACGTTCACAATCATTCCTTCACTTATTGATAGAATTCAATTGTTGCAAAAGCGCAGCGAAGACATTGCGCTTTGACTTTCAAAAACTATGTACCGATCCGATGGCGGCTGTATG
Source organism: Oxycera nigricornis (assembly GCA_963942545.1). Classification (NCBI taxonomy): domain Eukaryota; kingdom Metazoa; phylum Arthropoda; class Insecta; order Diptera; family Stratiomyidae; genus Oxycera; species Oxycera nigricornis. The sequence continues at coordinate 40,958,167 of OZ012663.1, forward strand.
CGAATTGTTTAGAAGTTTCAAAGTTTTTCCCAATGCCCGATACATAAATGAAAATCTTAAATGGACTGTCGTCGTCAGACAATCGCATTTATTAAATTGGCATTAAAGCTTGGGCAACTACCCAAATAACTCATGAGATTCTTCATAATTATAAATAATAATTTTACTGAAAGTATTGTTAGACTCTTTGGATTAAACATCTTCCTTAATCTACTTTATAAAATTTCGAAAAAGTATCTAGATGGATTTTATTATAGTTCATATTATCATTCGTAACATTTATTTAATCTATTAATTTTTATCATTTCTTGTTTCGGTACACTAGTAGTTTTCATATATGACCTCCAGATATGATTTTTTGGAAGTCAATAAGCACAGCAACTGCTGACGTTGTACATATTTCGTTTTTATTTCAATATTAGTCTATGGCGGGTGTATCGGTGGTGGTCTGCCTCAGTGCCCATTAAATGGGTAGCCTACATTTAAGTCTTCAAGTTTTAATTCTATCGAAATTAAGTTAATTGTGTAATTAAAGTTAGATGAACGAAATGGTAACGAGTTCTATAATAATCGATGGCGCAATAACCCAAATTGGACCAAGGTTTTGAGATAATGTTGAAGCTAGTGGAAAACTAGGAGGTGACTCATTAACAGCTGAATGCGCAGATAGAGTGGCACCAAATTCCACTCCCAAAACTTACTTTTCGCCAAGCAGCCTTGAACCAGTACTTGGTGCATTGAAAGCAAGCGCTCTAACCACTAACCCGTCCAAACTTCTAACAAATGGGATACAAAGTTGAAAATTTACTCATAAGAACCCACTGAAAATCACAGAATGAAGACGCTTGAATACTTTCTGGATCTTTATCGAAATACAGTGAAATCTGGTTAAGTGGTACCTGGGTAAGTGAGAAACCTCTATTAATGAGAATTCCAATGAGGTTCCGGAACTTTTTCATCGAATTACCTCTGTTAATGGGACTTTTGAAAACTGGTTAAATGATATGTGATTTCTAGGATTTATTCGATGTTTACTTCTATAATTGGGACTCTGTAGCTCAATCTCCTGTATAAGTGAGTCATTTGACCTGTTTGGGACAGGTTTTGACACGTTTATTTACAAACATTTGAATTTCTTTCGCACGCGCGTTGTTTGTCAGTACTATCTCAGGTTTTGGCCTACAAACAAGGGAATAAAAGTGTACAAAATGTCCAAACGTAAATATAACACATTATCAGCATCTGAAAAATTAAAGCTTCTATCAGATTATGATTGTGAAAAGTCGCGTGATCAACTGTGTACGGAGAATAAGATACCAAAGTCAACGCTGTGTAGAATTATTCAAAACAACGAGAAAATTCGGTCTCAGTGTATTGATGGAAAAGGAAAAATAAAACGAATACAATCGGCAGAGTATCCTGAACTTGAAAAAGGTCTCTCGACATGGATAAAGCAGGTACGGAATAATAACATTACAATAAGCGAACCAATGATTAAAGAGAAAGCTCAAGAATTTGCAAGTAAGCTCCATATTGATAATTTTTCTGGCAGTAATGGATGAATAGGGGGCTTTAAGAAAACAACCGATATAGCATTCAAAAATATTTGTGGCGAGAGCAATTCTGTGGACAACAACGAATGTAATGAGTGGATTAAAAACCTTCCAATTTTATTATACGATTATAGCCGATGAGTGTCTAGCGGATAAAAGTTTTACGTTCAAAGGTCAGCCTTGCCACGGTGGTAAATTGAGTAAGATCGGGTCACTGTACTTGTATGTGCGAATATGTCCGAAACTGAAAAACTGCCACTTCTCTTAATTGGAAAATCTAAGAATCCAAGATGCTTCAAGGGTATCAAAACGTTGCCTGTTAATTATCAAAACAATAAAAAGGCCTGGATGACTTCTGATTTATTTGCAGGTTGGTTTAAAAAAGTGAACGCCGATATGAGGGCCCAAAAACGAAAGATCGTTTGTCGACAATTGCACAGCTCACAACAATATGCGCAAATTGGACTTTGTTAAATTATTGTACTTTCCCGCCAATACCACAAGTAAATTGCAGCCTATGGATCAGGGTAATATCAACAACTTTAAGGTTTACTACAGAAAGAAAGTTGTGCAATATGTTCTTAAATCTATAGAAGACGACAAAAGCCCTGAAATCAACATCCTCTAGGCCATGAGATTTGCATGAAAAGCTTGGTTTTCTGTTAGCAAAACCACAATTAGCAATTGCTACAAAAAAGCTGGATTCAAAGTGACGAATGTATCTGAACCTGAGAACCTTCAAGAGAAGCTAGAGATCTGTGCAGCGTTTAAAGAATGTAACAAAATAATTACCTCCTGTGGGAACGACCAAAATGACCAGCAGCTGACTTTTCAGGATTTCGTTTCTATGGACGGTGATGTACTCATTTCAGAAGACCTCAATAATGATGACTTGGTTTCTACGTATTCTTCTTTGGACACAGAAGAAGAAGTAGAAGAAGATTGTGAAGAGACTTCAGTAAAAATTTCAAAGCGCGAGGAAGCTTTAGAAACTTTATATAAGTATTTCGAGATGTCAAATATTGATGATTCTAGTATTTTTGATCAAATTTATTCCATCGAAAAACAGGTTTCAGCAACTATGGATCAAATACAAACAAACATAACCGATTACTTTAAGTCATAAACTATACTTAATTGTATTTTTTTTATAAAAAATAAATATCTACATTTAATTGAGCTACAGAGTCCCAATTATAGAGGTAAACATCGAATAAATCCTAGAAATCAAATATCATTTAACCAGGTTCCAAAAGTCCCATTAACAGAGGTAATTCGATGAAAAAGTGCCGGGACCTCATTGGAATTCTCAATAATAGAGGTTTCTCACTTACCCAGGTCCCACATAACCAGGTTTCACTGTACCTACACCTAATTCATAAAAAATACGCATTTTTTATTAACATTTCCACCTCAATAAATGGAATAACGGTACATTTCGACCTCTATAAGCGAAGGCCTCTGTAAATGAGACAACTAAAACTTTAAACCTGTCTTATTGGAAAACTGGATAAATGAAAACCTCTTTAAATGATACAAAATTCTTGGTCCCTTGAGATCCCAATTAACCGGGTTTCACTGTACCTAGTGAAGAACAAGTAAGAAATATTAAGAATCCGGGGTAGGGATGTCAGAAGTGCTAAAAATTATCGATCGTATCGTATGGATATATTTGAAATATATAATATCCAGTTTCCCATTTCCATATCGGGAAAAAATATTGATATATTTACATATCGGCTAGATGTTGCTTACGTTGTTAACCGATCACTGATCAAAAAGCATCATTAAGAATATTTTCCATAACTAAAACTACACTAAACAAAATTAATTTGGCGAATTTCACCGTTACATCATTGAAACCAAAATATTTGTTGGGTGGTTTAGTGCGTTTAAAGTTCCACACTGCTATCCCATGTGATGCTCTTCTTGGTATCCCAGTGGGGTGGTGCAATATTGACTTCAAATTAAGTATAAAACAGATGTCTGGGTGATTGTACACACAAACAGAAAGATGTAAAAAAGCCATTCAAGCGCTGTAGTATATTTTCAGTACAGCTATATATGAAATACTAATATCAAATAGTGAAGTATAAATGATAAGTACATTATATAAATCAATCATTAAAAAAGGATTGTTTACCTTGCATAACTTCCACTAACTTTTCTTTAGTTTATCAATTCACATCCGGCGTAATCCATCTTCCTCGACTTGCAACAACCAATAAAGTCAATATTTATATACACTTAAGTTCTATACAGATATGGTGCATAACTAAATAATGATTTTACACACCCTGCCTGTTACACAACCCTTTCTAGTCGGCTTGCATAGAGGGATTTATATGATCCGCAATTTTGTTCCGCGGATCTATGTGATGAGATTTAATTGCCGAAGATAATCTATGCTACTGATTATTTCGTTTTGCACAGAGCACCTTGCCCAACGCTATTGTAAAACTGTTGTGGCAATTCCAGATTCTGTTTGATAGCTGAACAATAAACCTGGAAAGCGTTTCCACTTCTCACGGCTATTTCCGCTCCACTGTATTGATTTGTTAGTATTTTATTCTGCCCTGTTTTCAAAGAGCGGAAATGGAAAATCTATAAAACTAAATGTTGCTTGGAACAACAACTTTCGTGATGAGTATCGTCTATTCGAGGATTCGCCCCGTACCCAAGTAAGTGGTTGATGTTCGGCGCACCCCCGCGTTAGTAAAGCAATTTAATTCGTAGATACACGGATACATGCCATGTCGAACGATTTCTATTAAATAGCTACACAGCATTAATCACTCACACTCCTTGCAGTTGATAAATTGAATTAACGATATTCCAGCAAGGACAGTATTTGTATGGGCACGTGCTGACAAGAACGAAAGAGGACGAAAAACGATATAAAAATCTGAATAAGTTAACAAGGAGCGCTTCGTAGTTAGGCCACAGGTCGCAGTAGGAGTTCCAAATAAACAACTCTGTTTCCCAGTAAAAATCAGCTTCTTAATGAATTCGTGTGCATGAAGAACCGAGCGCACGTGGATTAGGTCACGAGCTCTTCAGTTGAATAAAGTTTAAGGTTTAATATTTTAGAGCGGATAAGCTTCCTTCAACGTGAATAAATTTGTAGGCATTAATGTTACCAATTAATGATAATATTATTTACCACATTTGGATTGCGTATCTAGTAGCGGATACAGGATTTGTATCTGAGGGAAGAAGTTGTTGATACAAAAATATTCAAGGCGGTTGTTTTTGTTTCAATATGCATATATATGCATATTTTCGAAATAGGAATTAAGAACTAGGGACTGTATCGAAAAAAAATTGACCTTTACAAAAAAGGTCTCTAAAAGTGGCATTAATTGCTTCATCGAACTATTTTTTTCTTCTTTTATTATTAAATTATATTGTTAAAGATTAATAGGATTCAATGAATTTTCAATTCAAGGAAAAAAAATTCGGACCTTTCTATTAACTCCACGCATTAGATTCTGTGCAACGGTGTCATTGACCATCTTTCTCCACTTATTTTGAAAATCCTTTTCGATTTTAGCAATTTTGTTCGTTTTCTTTAATGTTTTCTTCATTTCAGCCCAATATCTTTCGATTGGTCGAAGTTCTGGACAGTTTGGAGGGTTAGCTGCTTTCGGTACCACGGAGATGTTGTTGTCCTCATACCAATTCATTGTTGATGGAGCATAATGACTTGTCGCTCAATTTGGCCAAAATGCTACAGATGCGTCGTGTTTCTCGATAAATGGTTTTTGTCGCTTCTCTGAACACTCTTCGAGTGCTGAGTTAATGGTACCCTTTGCTACAAATTCCTCTAATCTGAGACCACATCGACATATTGCCTGCCAAATAATATACCGCTTGGGAAATTTGGTGCTTTTTTGGTTTTATGTTTTGGGCTAACACCACCTTTTGATCCTGCTATATAGAAGTCCTGACCAGGCAACTGTGCGAAATCAGCCTTCACGTATATTTCATCGTCCAACACAACACAATCGAATTTGGTCAGGTAATCCTTGTATCGCTTTCGAGTCCGATTTTTCGCTTCTTTCTCCTTTTCCTCGGATCGATCGCGTACTTTTTGGACTATATATATGATCTAAGATTATAATGCTTCTTAATCCTCTGAATCATTGCGTCCCATGTTTGCACTTTTTAAGCCATATCTCGAATGGATGTGTTAGGACTCTGCAAAAATTTCCTCTTTACCTTTCGGCTCAAATTTGTTTCGGATGGACCTTTTATTTTACCTTTTCCAGGCTGTAGCAGCAAGTAGGCTCTTTTTGTACTTTATAATCGATCGTTTCGCTATTGCAATCGAATTGATCTCCTTTGCTAGTGCCGAATATTTACGAAGGGGATTTTCCAGGTATTTGCACACAATTAAACTAAGCACTTTTCTTGATTTGATGACATCTTTTCAAGAGTGATCTTGCAATACGAATGGATCAAACGTTCTTTTTTGTTGCATTTTATAACTAATTTTGCATACCTGATGAAGACTTAAGATTATCCCAAATAATCACTAAGCAGGAGAAACTAAAGGTCATTTTTTCCGATGCAGTCCTTATAATGAGTTCAATATTTCACTGAGAAATAAGACATATCAAAAACAACATCAATAAATAACCTTCAGAATTTTTTTTATCAATATAACAACATGGATGGCGTGATGTTGATTTGAACCTGGTGTATGTCAGATTCAGAATCCATCGTTCTATGTCCTCAGCCATGTATGTACTACTTGTATTAGAGTCCGAAAAATGCTAAGAGTATAGAAAGTGCTTATCCCACAGATTCGTTTCTAGAGATGGTGAAGATTAATAAGATTTAATGGATTATATAAAAAACTTCACTTGATACAATATTAAAAGTTAATTATGTCGCTAAGCTAATGGCGTCGACTTATAAGTCCAATCAGAAACACAATTTTGAATCAGTAGTTTTTTTATTATCTTAATAACTAGTTACCATACTTTTAAAAATATAGTAGCATGTGTTCTCATATCGATGGTATGGAATCCATGAAATTTATATTTTCAATCAGAAAACACTATTAAATCAAGTCGCTTGTAGAGTAAAGTGACCATAATTTCAAACACTTTTTAAATGAATAAAGCTTCTATTAGCAAGTTAAATTGCTTACGTATTTACATAATCCTAAATGTTTTTCAATTATTTTGAAAACTGAATTTAAGGAGGTAGTATCGGTTAGAATGCTTTAAAACAGTCTAATTTTCAATATTTTTTTAGCCCCTTTATTGTATATAAATTTTAAAATTTGCATGGGTAAAACACACATTTTGAAGATTACCAAAAGAAAATTAATTTTTTTCATTTTGCTACTAATTTATAGAGGGCCCCAAAGTTGATATTTCGAAAAATGACTCGTCCCACTGCGGACATATAATCTCAGGAATGAAGAAATTCAAATAAAAAAAACCAAATCGCATTTTAAAGAGGTATGTTTCTTACGTGGTAATCTACCACAATATTTTGAAAAAATGATCAAAAAAAATAGCGGTTTAAATTTTTTTTCCGAAAAGTCGCTTTTTTCACTTTGTTTCGCTTGTCAATTGTTTTAGATCTTGCTGCTTCATTGAAGGCGAATGTAAGGGTCCCAACGGCTTCCTCCAGACCACCTATGTCTTCAATCTTTGGAGGTCCACCTTCTAGTGTAGACTCGAATACTGATTGGTATTTGACCCAATCCATCCTCCTTTTGTTGATGAAGGATGGATTTTTGGAGGGTCAAACGCCACATCGAACATTATATATAAATGATCGGAGAACGAGCACTCCTGTGATATATGCCATCCTTTGATAGCGTGATGCAAGTGCTCGTTCGCTAAAGTGATATCCAAAACTTCCCTACGGCTTGCCGTAATGAAGGTAGGATCCTCACCTTTGTTTACTAGGGCTAAGTCATGCGTTAGAATAAATTCGAAGAGTGACTCACCCCTTTTGTTCGTATCGGTGCTACCCCAAATGCGATGATGGGCATTGGCGTCCGCCCCGATGACGAAATGGATGTTCCGTGCAGTGGCTTCTGTGACGATTCTCTGCAGGTTGATGGGAGGTGGCAGAACATCGTGTGCCATATAGCAGGAGACAGCCCAAAGTGGTTTGGACTGCCTTTCCACTGCTATGGCATCGGTGTCTTGATCACTGAAATTATACAAGGTTAGAAACTTCAAGCCTTCCTTTATGATGATACAAGCTCTCGGTTTACCTGCTGTACTGAGGGATACTGTATTGTATCCCTTCATGTTGAGCCCGCAAACCCGGTTTCCTACAACCCAAGGTTCCTGGGCCAGTATTAGCTCCTCTCCTTTTTGGGCCAGGTGGAGGAGCAGTGCGGCGGATGCCGCCTTAGAATGATGGAGGTTTATTTGCAGAAACCTCAGCATCACGACACAATGTTTTGTCCACCTCCTCGTCAGATAAGGACATCTCCTCCTCGACCAGGTCGAGGGTTATGAGAAGGTCCCCAGCCAACTCCGTGGTGGAGGTGGTGCTTCTTCCGTCGTCGGAGAGAAGATCTGACTCAGAGGGGTTCACGGTCGGGTCTACTGTTGATTCTACAGTCACCTCACTCCCACTCTCTTTGCTCGGTTCCCGTACTGCCTTCCCAGTACGGTCCTTGCGATATACTCACAGGGCGATAGCCGAGAAACCGTATCTTATCACCCCGCCCTTCGACTCCAACGGAGCTAGTGCCTCCTCGTTGAGGATAATGAGAGCCTCTCTCTGTCCATTGCTGGGCTCGCTTACCTTGGCTACCTTCCAGTTCTCCACCGGAAGATCAGCATTGCTGAGCTTGATAAGCTCAACAATTTCTTCCGGTGTGGATGGCTCCGCCGGTATTCATGCCCTGGATCGAGGCCGATTCGGGATGTCTTCCCTGGAGACAGCTTCTAGCTTTGCTCCGGGCCAGACTTCTCCCAGTCTGCTAATAGCCTGCTTATATAGATCCGCTGAGCGTTGATCCGTGCAGGCTATCAGCTTAACGTGACCCTGGTACCAACCAGCATCACGGCAACTAGGTGGGGGGCCTGGGTTTGCCTCCAGTATGGGTTTGAACACCCGAAGAAGAGCGATTTCCACCATCTTCCAGTTTGACGGTGAGATGGTTCCATCGCTGCTACTCCTGTCGATGACAGCCCATACCAGGCTGCCCTTAGCCACTTCACTAAAACTCCTGCCCTTGGCAGGAGTGGGCGCGACCAATCTTGGTCTTTTGGTGACCTCCAGTTGGGCACTCGGTTGATTCAGGGCTGCCTCACTAGACCTACATCTTTTGTGAGTAGCCCCTTGCTTTGCTAAAGAGGCTTTATGAGCCTCTACCGTTGATGTTGCCCATTCAAGGGAAATTTTATCCTTGTGGGAAAGCCCCTCAGGGGGTAAATCTTTCAGCCTTTTCAGGACTTTGAAGGCAGATCTTCTGTCCCTGTAAGCCGCAATTGATGGGTTTTGCTGCTTCTTAACACCTGAAGTGGAAGCGGTGTTGGAGGGCGCAGCGACAACCGTACGGGCCGGCTTATTCGCCGTTGCCTTGGTGCTGCCGCTAGCGCCAATTGGTTTACCTGAGGAGGTGCTTGTCCCTGGCATAGCTGCCTTGGTACATGCACCCCTCGAAGAAGTGGGGGGTAGGCTGGTCGTTGTTGTCCGATTGGACGTCACGGTCTTCTTCCCACCAGAAGGCCGCGTTACCTTTGTCCACTTCCCTTCCGGGCTGAGTGGATCTTCTTTTATGTCATTATTCTTCGAATTCATTTCAAATGGGGACCCCCCTCGCAAGGTGGGGGTATATATTGCAACAATAAAACGCTAGCTGGCTGCTATCAGTAAGGTCACAAAACTTCTCAAATAAATACATCACGAATTAAACTCAGCGGACATGATTCGATTACTTGAGACGCTCCTCGCTCATCAACAGAAATGATCTCGAACAGAATAGTGCGATGAAAAACAGATCCTATATTATAACTGATGAACAAACGGGATCTAAACTACTGCTTCATCGGAGGAAAATAATGTATGTTGTACTAGCGAAGGGATAGTGAGTTACTCCAACTTCCTAGAATGTGGCTGAAACAATGCTTCTATGTCAATGTTACAAATGCAATAGCCATTGACGAACAGGCGTGGTCTTACTATTCTTCATGGCAATGCACTACCGCCCATTGTAGACATGACCTCCCACAAGCTAAGTGAGCTAGAAAACAAACTTTTACCTCAACCAGTGTACTGACCCGATCTTGCGTCTATGTATTATCCTTTTTTCAGAGTTTCAACAACAGCTTGCAAGAACGTCAGTTCAAACCCCAAGAGCAGGTTATTTTGGCATTCGAGACTGTTTTTCGCGATAAAAAAGGAGTTGTTCGCAAGAGACATATCATTCTTGGAAAATTGGACATACTAAAAAAGCGGATGGACGTTATTTTGAATGATAAAGTTAGTGGTTTAAAAAACTATGTGCGGTTATTTTCTACTTAAAAATCGGAAATTTTATGCATGCTTTTAAAATCACATACCAGTTTTTTTTTATTTGAAATACATACCAACCTTTACTTTACTCGTGTTGGTATAAAACAGATTTTACTGTTATATCATTGCCTATCTATTTTCTGTTTTAGAAAAACCCTGTCATCTCTTCGCGCAATACCCTTATTACTCTTACCATCTTCTTTTCAGGTGTTTATTTTTACCTTTTTAACCGACGACAGAAGTTTTCGTCGAGACATGTTATGTTTTAAGGGGAAACATCACTGTAGAGGTAAAAAAGTTATTTTTTAGGAATTTTTTTCTCAAAAACCAAACAAAATATCGAAATTTGGTAAAAAGATCTACAATTGTACAAGTATGTGACATCCTCTTTGATTTTTTTCAGAACTTTAAAAAACAAAATGGTGGCTCCCTAGCATTTCTCCAGAAACGCCTTTTTTCATGACTTCACGGTCTGACCGTTTTCTCATGGAATGTTAAGGTTATGGTTATCAAAAAAAAATTGTCGATAAAGCATAATGACAGCCAGAGAAGTACGTAGGTTTTTTGATTGATTTTTGACAAAATGGCGGTATTTTAAAAAAAGTAAAACAAGCCGCGAGGTGCGACCCTTGAGGTCCACACGGTCAACTTCCCAGTAATATCTACATAAACATCAACAACATTAAACACAATAATAATTTTGAAAATAATACTACTTTAAGTAATAATAATGAGAGGTATTCATAGCAGAAACAGGAATGAGTTAATATGAATCATATTGTCTACGGAAGGGTCCCTTGATTACGTAAGGTTTTTGGTCGATGAGGACAGATTTAATATTCACGCGGATCAATCGGTGGGGGCCTTTTTGGTGTTGATAAATTTTGTTGGTTTTCAAAATTTAAGCATTTTTTTTTTAATTAAAAGACTATAAAAACTATTCAAAATGTGCTCAAATTATGCAAATATCTTAAAACTTTGATTGAATTTACAACAATTTCTTAGAATAAAAGATATAAAGTAATAGCACTCGTATGAACCCTCTTTACATGGTAACTTTGAATGATTTTTTATTTTTTATTTAGTTGTTGCATAATCATGGAAAATTTGTTTGCTGTTTTCTCTTCAAAAATTGATAAGATTAAACTGGTATCACTGTGCTGTGCAAATCAAGTTAAAAAAAATATATTTTATGGAAAAAAACCATAATTTTTCGCAGTTTTGATTGTGTTTCTACAAACATTGTTTGGAGTATATAAATTTTGCAAACATTGATTACTATATTTCGCTAATCAGATTAAAAATTTATTTTTTATGAAAAAAAAACCTTATTTTTTGCACTTTTTTTTCTTAAATTAAAAAACAGCTCGAACGATTTTTCCAAAATTTGATAGATTTACACAAATATTAATGCACGTTCATTGACACCTAAATTATGCAAATTGTATGTTTGGTTCGCGAGGTAGATTGCAATACACAAATGACCTTGAAGATCACGATGACTATTAATGATTTTTGATTTTTTATTTGATTTTTTTTGTAATCACGAGTAAAAAATTTTGGTCGCTTTTTTACAAAAACTGTTTGGAGTATATAAATTATATAAACATTTATTACTGCGTGTTGAAAATCAAGTTAAAAATTTGATGTTTTTGAAAAAACCCCAATTTTTTGCACTTTTTTTAAAAAAATTAAAAAACCACTCAAACGATTTTTTTAAAAATTTCACAGAATCATTTAAATGTTAATACGCGTCGATTGCCACCTTAATAATAAAAATCGCATGTTTGGTTCATGAGATATAGCGCATAACATGGTTGACCTTCAAGGGTTGAAAACGGCAAACCCCCCCGAACGAAGTGTCCCAAAAACTAATCAGCTCTTGAGATTGCAAAGACGCTTCGATTGACACCTTAACGAAGTCGATACGACTTTGTTTACGTGAGTTATGCTCGTAGAAAAACTGCCCGCGAACGCACATACGTACGTACGTACGTACATACACACACACGCACACACATACATACTTCTTTCTAAAAACACTTTATATATACTCTATAGACCTCAAAACGTAAAGAAAAGTTGAAAATTTCAATTTCGATTTTCGAGGCGATTACAAGAACTTCCCATATACTGGGAAGTTAAAAACGAAAAAAACTCTCGAAAATTGTTAATAGCTATTGAAATATGCAACATCGAAAAAATCCTACGTAATCCCTAGCAGACATTGGTTTTGAACATACTTTAAAAATTTCAAGTAAATCGAACGAAAATTGAAAAACGTTGTTCCGAGATAAACGCGTTTAGAGATTAAGTTATTGAAAGATCATGGATAAATTTGATATACCTCTAGTCTGGAAAATACGTACTTCAGCGTTCTCTGCTAACGTTCAACTAACAGAGCAAGTGTATATTTTTGAAAGATTTATATTTAAAATTATTCTAAATTTCAATACCGACAGTGCGCGGGGATACGCGCTGATTGCGCTCCGAAAGAGCAGTGAGAGGTGTCGCGCTAATTTAAAATTTCGAACACTTAGAGATTTTTCCACTCTATGAAACTTTGCTACATGATTTCTATGATGATTTTTCAGGCTGAAGTTATGGTTTTGTCGTGTCGGAAAGGATCTGTGTAATTATACCTTCAACATACCTTTGCATTGTCATGACAATAGAATATAGCAATAAATATAAGAACAAATGATAGTTTGTAAGAACATAAACTTAGAAAATTAGTTGTGCATACAGATTAGTCGCGCAGCACATGATTTATGTAAACAAGAAATTGAAAATTAAATTCGATTTTACGTATGAAATATTTTTATATGTAGCCTATAAACCAAATTTTTTTAGAGAAGGATGAACCTCTCCTAATCTCTGCGATAAATCTTATCCTTTTAGTTGGGTCAAATTAATGAAAGTCTTTAGTCGATAATGCAAAAATTATACACTCACGTTTTGCATTAGAGATATGTATTTACATGCTGAATCTAAAATCAAAAAAATGTCATTTTAGAAGGTTAGCGTTAGCTACCATCTTAACTTACAGTTTTGTTGTTTTCAAAATATTTTTCTTTGCAAAATATGTTGGTTTTGGGTTTCTTACACTCTTTTTTTTGTTATATGTGGAAAAAATACTTTGTATAAAAATTATAGATCGCGAAGTTGTCTACCAAACTTACTTTAGTGGTTTTATTGTCAGATTGATAGTTTGTGATTTCGAAACATCTCGCTGGTCGGTGCGCAAGCAATAGTTGTCGAACGGCACATGCGTTACAAAATCCCCCCCAAAAAAACTCTTAAAACCCTTAATGAATAGAAAATATTCGTTTGATTTTTTTTGTTTCCATATTTTTATTAGTTCAGATAACAAAAACCACTCAAGAATTAAATGCATACACTTTCTTATGAAATTCTTTTCAACACTGTTAAAGCTGAATTTTTAAAACACTCGTTGTCTGATTTTTTTTCACACCTAAAACTTATTACCAAAGTACTATATAGTTGCGTTAGTTGGAATAGAATTTTTTTTTACACAGAGAAAAGTCATTTTCAATTTTCATTTGTTTTTTTTTTGATATCGTGCTTTTGAAGATGGCACGCAATAAAACTCAAACAACTTTTATCAAATTGACTTAAAATTTTGGTTGTTGCTTTTCAGAAAGATTGCTTACAGAAGTATACAATTTTTTTACGATTAATTAACAATTACGATGTTTAAAAACAAATTAAACTCTATTTTTTCGTCAAAAATTGGGGTTTTCAGACTAATGCCAACTTTTTAAAAATCAATAGTCTTTGATATTGGTATGTACTTCTAACAAAACTCATATTGAAAATGTAAATAATCATTTTGTTTTAAATGCCGACTTTCATCGCTTTTACTGCGTGCCGATTGGTGCCTTATCATGATCCGAAATGCTGTACAAAACCATTTTGTTTTCGAAATTAAAAAATTTTATTTTTGAAGACTTGAATATTTAATAAATATATTTCCATTTTTCAGTAGCAATTAAATAAAAGCAGTAATAATGTGTTTTTAAAGATAAGATAAGAGTTTATTTTAGTTTCCATTACATGTGTATTACAGGTGCTTAAATTTAAGAGTTACAGGCGTTTACTAACATCAGGCCTTTACATCTAGGATTGTTGCTTTTTACATTTAGATTTTAATCATTCTAAATGATTTGTAGACTGCACAAGGAAAATCAAGCAAAAACCTTGTTTTTGGTAGTTTTTCTTTTTATTTATCGCTACTTACAGTTCTAACTTACTCTACTTATGGCTAATTTGCTATTGGCAGCTTAACGAGACCGAGGAGCTGTAATGAGTGGGTTATTGAGTGCCCTGGAACGTTTTTCATAAGATTCCATTCGTTTGGCTATTAGCTCCTTAATAGTGCAAATATTTGCTTCTTTGTGAAGTTGTTTGGTGGAGTAGTGCCAAGGTTTGTTTAGTACGAGTTTTAATAGTTTGTTTTGGGTTGTTTGAAGTTTGGCTTTGTGATAGTCGGCACACTGGTTCCAAACTGGTATTCCGAAGGAGAGTATTGGCATAATAGCGACTTGATACAGGATTAATTTGTTTGCGGTCGATAGTTCTGACCAGTATATCTGCAATATTCTCTTTGATTATTTTGATATCATCAACGCAGATACCATCAGGACCCGGCGCGGTGTGTTTTTTCAGAGAATCAATAACATCAATGACTTCTTTTCTAGATGTTAGCCTTAAGTGAAAAGAGCAGATGGGTGACACGCTTTGGCATGCTGAGTCGTTTTTAGGGAGTTCTGATACAATTTTCTGTCCTATTGATATGAAATGATTGTTTAATATATTTGAGATTTTTACTGGATCTTTGAAATTTTCGCCCATGAAATTTATTTCCTTTATATCCTGGTTTTTAGTAGTGTTTGTGTCTGCCTTTCTAAAAACTTTATCTACTAACTTCCAAAAATTTTGCTGATTGTTAGAACCTTCTTCAAGTTTTCTCGAATAGTAATTTTCCTTTGCATTTTTAATCGTATTGTTGCATTCGTTTTTTATAATTTGATAGTTCTTTTGTTTCAATTGGATTGGATCTTTTTTTAGTGCTTTAAAAGCTGTTCGCTTTTTTCTGGAAAAGTGGATTACTTTTCCAGTTATCCATGTGTCATTTCTCGTCCTTATAGGTTTAATTTTTGTGGCTAAAAATTTCGCTTGTAAAATTAGCTCAGCTAACTCCTGGAAGTTAATTGGTTTTCTACTTTCAATTAGCTGTTTTGTTATGCTTATGAATTTATCAGTTTGCATGTATGTAATATTCTTTTTTATTGGTTTAATTTTTTTATTAATTTTTGTTGTTATGGTTACTCGTATCAGTCGATGGTCTAGATACGGCCAGTCTTCAAATATATAAGTAGTATTGTTTTTAATTGACTGACTGTTTGTTGTTACATGGTCCAGTAGCGTTCCTGTAGTCAATCTGGTTGGCGTAGCAAGATTAAGTATTTCTGTACTGTTGGTTGTTAATGTGTCTAAGTAATTTTGATTTTGTGGGCTGTCGTCTAGGAGATTAATATTAGTATCTGCTATTGTAATTAGTGACTTGTGTGTCGAATAAACATAGTCCATATGGTCTATGAACTCAGAGAATTTTTCTGATGATTTATAAAATGTGCCTATTTTGAAATTTTTTATGTCTGTTTCTAGTTCTAATATAATTGTTGAAAAATTTATATTTTTGTATATTGTTTTAAAGTTTATACTCTTCCTAATATATATGGCTGTCCCGCCTCCTCGCTTTTCTGTTCTACAGTTATACACAGCGTTAAAACCTTTTATGTTATAATAATCGACTTCATTCTCGTAAAGCCATATTTCACAGAAAACCAACACGTCGACTGTTGTTCAGTATAAATTTCAATATCTTCAATTTTTCGGCGAATGCTTCTAAGGTTGGCATAGAGTACAATTAATTTGTTTGTCATTTCCATTTATATTTTGTTGTAGTTTATGTTCCTCCTAGATAGTTTAAGTCGTCTTATATATTCTGGGCATTCCAATGAGTCAGCTCTATGGCATACATTTAATGATTTGGTATTATTTAAGCAATTTAGACATTTATGTATGTTTGATTTACAGTCCGCAGTTTTATGATCTCCTGCGCATTTCGCACATGTATCTTTTCCCTCACATTTGTTCGTTTTGTGATTGTATTTTTGGCATTTATAGCATCTTGTGACATTATGATCTTCTGTCACAAAATGTGTTCCGAAATCAATGTTTATATATTTATTATTTATTCTTTTATACATAGGCCCATTGACCTCTAATATAGCTATCCACTGTAAACATGCACAATCGTTCCACTTGCCCTCAGTGTTTATTCCATCATACTCCATTCTCTTCATTCTACACATCCTCATAGTTCCATAATAGCCAGCAAAGCGATCAACATCTGTAAGAGCTGCAGCAAAGCGTTCGGAGTCTCGAATTCATCAATAATTTAAGGTGCTGTGGGCATTCAACTCCCGTTTGCTGGAATGGCAGCTCGGTTTTCCTCAACAGGATATGGAAACAAATCAAAAAGCCGGTAGCGTTCCCGGCTTGCGAATCAGCTGTGAAAATTGATGCTAAAAAATCATCGAAAACTCCCAATTAGAAATATAGTACATACTGTTGCAATAGTCTTTATGTCTATACCTTGCTGGACAACTTTATTTTTGGTAGTAGGAGTTGTTTCAAACCAAATTCCAGTAAAACCAAGAAATTTAGTTGGCAAACTAGAGCCTCTTTTTTAGATCGACCCAAAATTTTATGCCACGAGCCATTACTGAAATCCATATCTTTAAACGAAATCAAATTCCTTAACTTGGTATTAGCTTAATATATATATTCCTTGCCAATAAGGTCAAACGCGATACACATAACATAAAAATATAAATATTTCATAACTGATCGTAATTTAAAATGTATGCAATAGAAAGAATGATTACGGTAGTATTTTTCTATATGCTCATAATATACTGCTTTGTCTGTTAAGGGTCCATGTCTCTCAAATAGTAAGCGGCTTACCCACAGTAATTTTTCACCCCTCGCCACTGCTAGTTTATACTCTAGTCTCTAGATTATAATGTGAGCTTCAGCTGCACTCGTGTAAATGCAAATGTCGTCAGCAAAAGCGGCCAATTCGCAAGGGGAGTCCAGAGGAATATCGGCTGTGTAGAATAGGACTTAACGATGATCCCTGTGGGACGCCAGCAGAAATAGATCTAGAATTGGACACACAGTGGTTGATTTTAACCTTAAAGGACCGGTTAGATAAAAATGATTGGACCATTTTGACGATGTACAACGGTGTTGAGTGCTGTAACAGCTTGTAGATTAGACCCTAATGCCATACTGAGTCGAAAACTTTTTCGACGTCCAAGGCTATCATTCCAACTGAGTGTTTTTGTCGATGTGCACCTTGAATATGTTTCGCAACTCTCTGGACTTGACGGGAGATAAAGAGTCCTCGTCTGAATCCAAATTGAAAGTATGGCAAAATATTTTTCGTTTCCAGAAACTCGTGGAGACGATTTAAAAGTATTTTCTCGAAGACTTTGCCTAGAGCTGGCAGGAGACTAGCAGTAATAAAACATTTTTAGTTAGATGCATAAATTTTCATTTTTTTAGTATGCGCAGCAAATCGTTATCGTGCCTTTATCGCAAATATTAAAAGTTTAATTGGAAAGCAGCTCCATTCAGGCAGTAACGTTGAGAAATTCTGAAACACTGCTCCTCTTAATTTTTTCGTATCCCTTCCAGAACTGAGACTTTATCAAATCTTTGGATTTTATGGTTTCATAGATGGATTCTGGCAAGCTCAACTCACTCTGTATTTCATTTTGCGATTTCCAGTCCTCGAACGCATTCACAATTTTAAGTTGATCACTCAACGTTAACACTTTAATTTTGCGTTTTGACATGATTTGACGAACCATTCTTCGTAATTAATTTTGCGGTATAAAAACAAACAATACAAACCCGCTTAATTTGTTGTTAGT
Source organism: Oxycera nigricornis (assembly GCA_963942545.1). Classification (NCBI taxonomy): domain Eukaryota; kingdom Metazoa; phylum Arthropoda; class Insecta; order Diptera; family Stratiomyidae; genus Oxycera; species Oxycera nigricornis. The sequence goes on from OZ012663.1 coordinate 40,976,252, forward strand.
GTTTTTGTTAGTTCATATGCGCGTTAGTTCCACGATATTTAAAAAGCACCATAAATAAAACATAAAAAATACGCCTGACTCTCGCTTAAAGAGACATAAGGCAATTCAAGCATGAAAAAGGACTCTCTCATTCAGAGGTTTCCGTTTCTCACTTGTAGCGGCTTTAAGGACGGAACCTAGCAATCTCTCTCACTTGTAGAGTTTTCTCATTTATTGAGTTCTTGCTCACCCAAGCTTGACTGTACATATGACAATAAAATGGTGTAACTATGATTGCGGCTCTTAGCTGCAAGGTACATGAAAACACGGTGAAAATTAGCTAGAATCGCACAGAAAGAAGGACTTTACCTAAAAGCCATGCTTGATATTGAAGCTTGGCATCTAGGTATACATTTTTCTTAAAATAAATCCCAGCATGTGGATCATGCTTTCTAATAACTGCTATTGGTGATAACCGGTTAAACTAACACATGTAATATACACTCCTATTAAGCTATATTACTTTCGCTTCTCCATGCCGCATGTGACATCAATATTTATTGTTTATTTCATGGCAAATAAATTGATCATTATCAGTTATTAAGCGCACAAAAGTCTCGTGTCCTTGGATATGAATACAGTCGTTGGTTGTATAGCGTGTCCAATAAAACTGACTACACCAACCAATCAATAGTTGCGATAGACCTCATAAATAATCTAGCGCGTCTAGTCACATAAACAGTAGTCCTGAAGCCGCGTGTACATGCAAAGACTATCTCAACATTCGAATATGTATGTGTGTTTATTTCCACACTATAGGGTACTATATCTCTAAGGGCTCGTTGCTTGGTACTCACGAATTAGACCCCTCCGCATCCGGGACGTCAGATATGCAACAATTCCACTAAACATTTCCGGATTCCGTGAAGAACACCCTCAGTTAAATTGTCACAACGCACTGCGAGACATTGCTTCCGCCACCATTTTCCCGGCAAACCAAACTAAAAAGCAAGATTATGTTTCCCCAACAAAAACGTAAACATATCAGTTGGATACGGGGCGAGTTCTTCACAGGACATGCGCTAAGAATACAGCTGGACATGACTGAAATAGAGTGCGTCCGCGGTAACGAATTGTTACAGATAATAGTAGACAAGGCGGTAGATATCGAAATGGAACATTTTTCACACTCTAAAATTAATATCATTACATTACTTTGATTTAATGTACAAAGCGAATATGATAATACTTACATATTGACAATATGGTCCCAACTAATTACAATTTATGCAAATAGTATTATAATGAATAAACCGCGGAATGTTACCCTTCAGGTCCACACCACCAACGTCCCAGTAAGATATAAATATTATTAGCATATGCTAATAATAATATAAATAAGCCGTGTTGTGCGACCCTTGAGGTGCATACGGAAAACTTGGCAGTAATATCTACATAACTATTAAAAATATTAAACACAAAAATAATTATGAAAATAATCATATAATAAAATGTGGTCTAAGTGCGACCCTTGAGGCCCACACGACTAACTTCCCAGTGGGGTGAATAAAATGCTATAATTTGCTTTTATTATTAATAATTACTATTATTAAACATTATTATTCTAAATTAATATAATTACTTTTATTATTTTTATCAATTTTTTATCTAACCATAAAAGCTTTGGTAGAGGAAGACGTCTCCACCACCTGGTCATCCTCTACCAAAGCCTCGGCAACCTCGTCCTCTTCGTCCTCGTCATCCTTCTTGTCCTCCACTTCGTCCTCAACCTCGTTCTTCATTTCGGCTTCGGAATCCACAACTATTATTGAGGATATTTAATTATTATTTACAATAATCATTCGTTATTAAGAATGTTTGATCGTTACTGAATAATTATAATTGACTTTATATATACAATATCAAATTATAACTAATATTATTTGATTGTTATTAACAATATTAAATTATTTATAACAATATCCAATTATTAACTGCATTAGCGTCTCTACTCCCATTCACCCAAACCTGATAATATAAGTTTGAAATTCCAAACTTATATTATCAGGTTTATTATTTTATTTTATCTTTATTTTATTTTGAAATAACATTTTTTACAAATTTGATCACAATTTTGCTAAAACGCACAACAATAACAACATTACTATGAAGGTATTTGGTATCTTCACGAATTAATAGTGCGTATCAACAGTTTAAAAATAAGCAATTTTTAGTCGTTTTTTCAGTTTTTTCGTCCTAAATAAAAAACGGCTTAACCGATTTTGCTGAAAAGTCATTCAGTTCTAAGTTACGTAATTACGCGTCAAATGAAACCGGTCCCACGTCAATCCGATCTTTGGTTCTCGAGATAATCGAGACGAAAACTAATTCCGAACGCACATACGTACATCCGTACATACGCACATACACACATACGTACATACACACTCACAGACATCTCTCTAAAAACGATGGACTTGGATTCTAGAGACCTTAAAACGTGGAGATATGTCAAAATTTGGGATTCGCAAAATCGACCCCATTACAATAACTTCCCATAGGGAACTGGGAAGTTAATAATGATAAGGACTCATTACACAGTGGAATGAGTTAATATTAATCGTATCCTCCCAGTCAGCGTCCATTGATTACATTAGGCATTTGGTGGGTGAACTGGATCTTTACGCGGATAAATCGAAAGAGGGAACAGGTTCCAAAGCCTTTTTTACACAATTGATTGATATGAAATCAACAAATCAAATGTCGCTTGAAAGCCAAAAGGGCGTAAGCGAAATTGTTTTTGTTTCTACACCGACTGAAGTAGATTTTGTCGCGTGGAGGCCATTTTGAATAGTTGCGTCCAAAATTTTCATGTTGGCTGCATAGACATTAAATCTGTATTATTTCTCCATTTTACATGATTGAGACTTATAATCATTTCTTATTTAGCAGTTAACCTGAAAAATAATGAATATGAAGTAAATAATCGCTGTTTAATTATATGAAAAAAATATAATAAAGTGTTACAGAAGATATGGAAGAAGTAAATGACATCTTACCAACTGTTATAATAATTGAATTCAAAAATCCGACACATGACCCTTACGTATTTTATGAGGGGTCCTTTAATAATTATACATATTTATTGTTAATTGTTTCTGTATGAATATTTTTTGAAAGTATACAAAAACTATGATGTGTTATTCGCTGAGATCTTAAAATATGTGATATCGAAGGGCAATGATTGGCTGAGATGCAAATTAGACAAAAGAATTTTTTTACAAAAGTAATTTAATTTCTTGCTGTTTTTTATTAATTTAAAATAAAAACACATCTGCATTGAATTTATCGGAAATTCCATTAAATCATAAAAGTGCTAATACGCATCGATCGATACCACAACCACGTTGTTAAAGTAGGTGAAATTGGGTAATATTATTCATATTCATTATAAATATTAAAAGTTTATTGTTTTTGTCTGAATATGTTTTGCAGTCACGAAAAAAACTAATCTTTTGTTTCATAGAAAATCTAATAATTATCAACCACGGCAGATAGAAATACTGTTTCTTGGTTCCTTAACGCATTCAAGCAGGAAATTTTTAAAACCGCCATGAAAATTAACTCATTAGAAACACTTGTAGCTTACCAAGAAAAACACAATTTGGCAATGAATCCTTCCATATAACTTATTCCATTATTTCAAGTTTTTACCTGGCTCAATGGCGATTGAAGGAGACAAAGCGTTAGCCGATGCTATCTCTCGAAGGATGGCAGGACAATAAAGTCTTGGAATACCCAAGATTTCGTGTAGACACGTTATTAGAAACACAAAAAATATTAAATATTAGTTTTTGAAATACACTGATCACTGCCTGTGAAAAATTATATATGAGAAAAATGCGTTTAAAAATTGATAATAATTGCAAAATTAGTTGGACAGTAGATATTTAAAATGGCTGTATCTCCGTCATTTTTCCGCAAATCAATTTTACATTTTAACTGGATACTCTTGAAGAGTTGAACTATCGAATGAAACAATACAATCCAAAATAAAAATAAAAACTTTTTTTTCAAGGAGGTGGAAATCTTCAAAAGATACCGATCAGCTCCTGCCTCTCAGCATGCCGGATTTTTACCGACTACAACCACCTCCGTCTCCTTCAATCACTCTCTCAATTAATTTTTAGCAATTCTACGTATTTAAATTTCAGTACATAGTACTTCCCAGACGATAAGAAATCGGTATAAGGGATAGTACCAAATTTGTAAATTTTAGTATCCTTTTAGTTAAATTAATCGTTCAGACTATATGTTCATAAATTATTTTATGTTAACTATATGTTTGGCTTTGACTTTAGTGGAGCTGATTGTACTTGTAGTTTACTTGGAATGTTGATCCTGAAGGAGGTATTTTTTTAGTGTCGTTTTGAAGGAAGTTGGGTTCGCGATGTTTTCAATTTTGTCCGGTAGTGTATTGTAGAAATTAGCTGCTTTGTTGAAGGGATCTTCTTTTAGCCGATCGGTTCTGGCAAATGCGATAGCAATTTTATCTAATTTCACGGTGGTGTTTTCATTACGGTGTAAATTCTTGTGTATGAATTTGGCTCTTTCCATGGAAATCATGCCTTGCAAGTTCAATTCTTGGGCTGTTTTGAAAACTTCGCTCGTTGGAGTTGGCATAGGGAGATTGTAAATGGTTTTATACGCCTTCGTTACTAGTCTGGAGATGATTAAGAGGTTACCTTTAGAAGTTTGACTCCAATTCAAAATGCCGTAAGAAATTTTGGAAAGGAGATGCGCATATACAATTTTGATTTTTTTTTTCTTTGGAAAGAAGTAGAAGCGACGTAGAAGTCCAATGAAGACAACCAGTTTTTTTCCTCAGCTCATTTATGTGTAGAGTCCATGTTAGTTTCTCGTCTATTAGAAGTCCTATTTCATTTGTTCCACTCTCTGGATGTCAGTCTTGTTCTTTTGTTTGAAAAGTTGTAACAGTCTCAAAGAAGAGCCGTCAACAAATGGACTTTTATACCGAGTGAATTGTGGGCAAAAGCAGTGCACTAGATTTTCAGACGGATAAACTATTACGCGCACAATTCGCCAAAAGTTGCGACCACGGAGTGGATAGTCTTTTTCGGCCCACGCCTGCAAGGAAGGGTGGAGCATTTTTAAGTTTGGACTCCATTCAGTTTTGCGCTGAGACCGTCTAGGTATCGAGCGTTAGTTTCGGAGCCTTGATTCCACTAATGAGAATGTAACGCTTCAAGGGACTTTCTAAACACTTAGGCCAAAAGCGATGACCAATTAAGACGAGAGGCATGAAACTGATAACGCACTCCATCTCGGTTTTCACAATATATTATCTAAAAGGAAACTGCTGCTTTCGGTGTTGGGTTGGCACTATCTAATACAAATCTTACTTACGATTGATTTACCTGCTACCTATACTAAACAATTTCCTTCATAGTTCATCCCTTTTCCTACAATCAGTTCATCTTGACACTATTCATTTACGATTCCGTGACATGTGTGCTGTGAATAATTATAGACTCAACTATATTTTTGAGTTTCTCAAAAAACAGAAAACTATTTCCGATTATTGATTTTATTAAATAACATACGCATTTAAGAAAATGTAGTAGGAATGAACGGTTGATTATATTCCTTTCGAAAATAAAATAATAAAAACATCATAAAACCTCGCTGTAAGATCTGTGAAAAAGTATAAACTCAGTGTAATGTTTGTAAAGTTTTTCATTTAATACTTTGTCCGTTTGCCCTAATTTTTGAATACATCTAACAATCGACTAGAAAAGCTATTAACATGACTATTTAATGCACTATCTGATATCTCGATCCAGGCTACTATTATTCTTTTCTTCAGTTCTGCTACATTTCAATGGATGACTTCTCCTGTTCGTAGACTTTCCCCGCTAAGTTGCTCCACAAATTTTCTATGACAGTCAGGTCGGGACTTAACACTGGCCACGATAACAATTGGATTCCATAATCCTGAAACCACTTTCTTGTGGAGGTAGCCGTATGGATGGGTGCTGTTATCCTGCTGAAAAATAATGTTTCCATCTACCGCTAGCGTCATAAAATACAGTAGATGATCCTCTAGTAACTCCTGATATCCGACGGCATTAGGTGTACCATTGACGAAGGCTATTGCTCGCCAAGCATGTTTTTTGAAAGCTGCCAAAATCATCACAAAACCACCTCTCTGTGCTCTTCTTGTCATGATTCTTTTATCCTTCCGTAAATCGTGCCAGAAGTAGTTAAATCCATCTGTTACATCGAGATTGAACTTTTTCTCATCGCTGAAGATCACATGCTCCCAAATGAGTCCTTTTTGGATAAAATTTTCGGCGAATTTCAGTCTAGTTTCGTCAATTTGGGCTTTTGCAAACACGTGTGGTTGAGTGTCAGTCGTGTTCTTTTGTTTGGAAATGATATATTTTGTTTTTCCCGCGTTTATTGCCAATCTACCTTGTAGAAACCATTACCAATACTTGTCCAGGTCAGTATTTACTTTTTGCTCAATTTCGAAATTAGTTTCACCTGACAACAATTTCCAAAAAAATCGGATAAAATATTTTGTACTCTATACAGCTGGCAGTGCTTAGGTAATGTCAACTTTCGTGAGCAATCGGACCATTGAATAGGGAACTAATAGGAACGGTGACAAGGCTATCTCAGCTAACGTACGAGAGAGACGACTATTTTACTCTTCTTCTTTTTGTGAAAACATATGTTTTGTTTATGAATGTCAAATTCGTTTATGACAAGGGCCGAAATTGTTTGAAAGTACGTGCGCGATTGATAATTTATGGTGATTTGCAAATGTGTCGAGTTTGAGAAGTGACTAAAAACTTGTATAGTGTTATCTTTTATCAATAGACGTGTTATGAGTTTGAGTTATCAGTGACAAAAGCGAAAAAAACCACTAAAATGAAGTGCGTTGTAGGGTGTTGTCGAAATCGGCCGTATGCACGTCCTGTCGGCATTTCATTTCACCGGTAATTAAACATTTCTTGAGAAAAGTGTCCTCTTAATAGTTCTCGCGACGAATTAATGTAATAATTTCAAAGAAAATCGCGCAGAAAAATGTTGTTTATTGTTTTGTTTATGAATGTCATTTTTCACCTCTTAGACATTGTGCCACTCAGTAGCGGTTCAGAAGATAAATTTGAGTGGGTTCAATTCATACAATTTTCTTTATTCGTACATGATCATTAAACGTGCTGATGAATTTGATGTATTTATCCTGAACAACTGCAATTGTGAGAAACGACTTAATTATAAAAAACATTTTGACAAGCAGCACCAGCACCTTAAATCCGCCTAAGCCGGTCCCAAGCCCGGTTGCAACAAGGATGAGGGAGGTGAAATATATATAAATATATATATATATATATATATATATGTTTATATATATATATATATGTTTATATATATATATATATGTATGTATATATATATATACTAAGCTGAAAATTCTCAACAGTAACCTAACCGATATATATATATATATATATATATATATATATATATATATATATATATATATATATATATATATATATAATATAAGTGTGTGTGTTTGCAAATAAATAAATATATGAATATGATAAAAGGTTGCGTTACTGTTACATATTTTCAGCTTTTTTGAGACCTATTCAACTAAACCTCTCCGAATTCATAATTGGTTTTCAAATTTAGCGCCTTCTAAAGGCATGCCCCCAACTCTTGACCAAGTACGCCTTTCAAATAGTCATTACGCATTCCGTCAGTAGATGCTTCGAAAAACTCATATCAGGAAATTTGTTTATTTTCCTCTCCATTAGTTCCTTCCTCATTGAGGTATTAACTATGGAGCAGAACCTCAACAAAATTTGTGGCAAGATTTCTTATATGTGGTTGTGGACACTTCTATGTGGTAGTGCCGATCATAGGCGGACATGATTGTCTATTGCAAGGAGCAAAATTTTGGCGCGAAATTTGAAAATATTAGATTGTTCAGATCTAATTCTTGAATAATTGCGATATTAGGCAGATTTCATGGTCATTTGGTTCGTCCGCGTCATTCACTTACGCGCGTTTTGGTTTCTTTCGTTTGATATTAAAACAACAAGCCACCATAGCATGTCACAGTAATCCGGCCATATGATTCTCTAGCGAATTTGTTCGGCGGCAGTAATTCGACACCACCGAACGACCTGACTCTAAAGTCAGCCTAAAGCTTGAAAGTAAAATTATTTGTACAAAAATCATAGAGAAAACCACCCTCTTCCTTTCACAACCGGGCTTGGGACCGGCTTTGGCGGAATTACGGCCACTCAATGTTTTTCCTAGCAGTCTGATTTTTGAATTCTAATATTGAAGTTGGGCATATTCACATAGATCTTCTAAAGGGAAACTAAAAGCATATATTTAATTAATAATTGTGAACGCTTGATTAATAATATAATGTTCTATTAAAATACCAATACGCTAATCTTGCTCCCAAAAAAAATTTCAAGGACGCCACTGATCCATAAAATGGACATATGACAGAAGAATGTAAACAAAACATGCTTTTGAAAAAAAACTCTTATTTTACACTTATTTCACCTAGTACACTACTAGTACCTTCCACAAGTAGTTAAGGGTACACTCACGCATGAAAGGAGACTCCCAAACTGCGAAAACGCGAATCGCTCTTGCAGTTTTCAAAGACGCACTTCATATTGCTGCTTTTCGATTTTACAGCAACTCCACTTAGTTTTTTCTTATAACTGCACTATCTTGTAGTGTCCCAAACCAGACTTTATAATTACCACTCGAAATCACTTCGATTGAAACAGCACAGACAATTATTTCCGCTCCGAAACACGACTCAGACACTTTTGTTTACGAACGCGTTTGACAAATGCACTGACAATTAGTTCAACATAACAGTAGTTTGACGTTAAGTTCAACAATTTCTTCTGCCATCACACGTATAGGGTTTTACACGCTTGGTTCGCTTCCTGTTCTCTTTCTTCATTGGGATGAAATATGATTTCCGAAGGTCGTGTTTACGCACTGTCTATAGATTTGACTGGGGGTTTCATGACGTTTCCGATGACGTTTTGATAAGATGTGTCGTAAATCGCAGTTGCTATCGTTCTGAATTCGCATTTTTTTGCGAAAATTCGGACCCGTCACTTATCTTTGAAAAACAGAGTGCGTGATCTGCGAAATTTTATAATTTCCTACTTCGATTTGAACAATCCGATCGGGTGTTATGGCGCTGAGAGTTTTCGGAGGATGGGCAGGACGAGTTGTGGCTTCAAAGTCCAAGGTTGCTATTTTTGGGGCGCAGCGTAATTTGTCCTATTATCCTATTGACGACAACGTTTTCGGGCTCAATGAGGAGCAGCGGAAGGTATTTTTGAATTCGAGCCAATCCCCCTACTAATGTTGCACATCCTTAGCTGCGGGAGACAATCTTCACTCTGGTGCAGAAGGATCTGGCTCCGCATGCCCAGCAGATTGATAAAACCGATGACTTCGAGTAAGGACGCTTCTGTAAAATACATTGCATTGGCTGAAATCGCTCTCGTTGCAGGCAGTTCCGAGACTTCTTCAAAAAACTGGGCGACCTTGGCCTTCTGGGAGTGACGGCGAGCCCCGACTACGGCGGAACTGGGGGCACCTATTTGGAGCACTGCATCGTTATGGAGGAAATTTCCAGGTATTTATTTGGTGAAACCCGCAAGCGAAGCTCCTCCATACCGACCTTCATTTCATTTTCATGCTTCTTCTCCATCTTTTCCGCCGCATCATTATGTAATTGGACTTTCGATAGCATAAGGCATTTGCGTTGCTAATAATGAATACATACCACCTGAACACATCTTAGTGTAAGCTAATCCGAACACTAACTCTAAACATTGCGCTCACCCATGCTGGCCGTGCAGTGCCTTAAAAGAAGTTGCAGAACTAAGTGAGGGCCTTCTTCATCAAGTGTATATGTTTATCTTGAACTTGCGGTTTCCGACCAAACTAAACTTATTTTGTGAATATTGTAGAGGTGCTGGCGGCATCGCACTTTCCTATGGGGCGCACTCGAACTTGGGCATAAACCAAATAAACCGCAATGGAACGGAAGCACAGAAGAAAACTTATCTTCCCAAACTGTGCAGCGGTGAGTTTATCGGTGGCTTGGCTATGTCCGAGCCAGGATCAGGAAGCGATGTTGTTGCCATGAAGATGAAAGCGGAGAAAAAAGGCGACCACTACGTCCTCAACGGGACCAAGTTATGGATAACGAACGGAAGTATTGCCGACGTCTTAGTGGTGTACGCCAAGACTGACTTCACTGCCAAGCCTCAGCACGGAATCACAGCGTTCCTGGTTGACACTAAGACGGAAGGGTTCAGCGTAGCTCAGAAACTCGACAAACTTGGCATGCGCGGAAGTCCTACTTGCGAACTCGTCTTCCAAGACGTCAAGATCCCGGCTGAAAATGTCCTTGGCAAAGTGAACAAAGGCGTGTACGTGCTCATGTCTGGTTTGGACTACGAGCGACTGATATTGGCCGCGGGGCCCGTCGGAATCATGCAGGCGGCAGTTGATGTGTCCTTCGATTACGCACATCAGCGCAGTCAGCACGGGAAAATGATTGGGGAATTCCAACTGATTCAGGGTAAAATGGCGGACATGTACACGACGCTGAATGCCTGCCGCTCTTACTTGTACTCTGTTGCTCGCGGTACGGACATGGCGCAGGCCAACCCCAAGGATTGTGCTGGCGTAATATTGTATTGTTCGGAAAGAGCTACACAAGTGGCCTTAGATGCGATTCAAATCCTAGGCGGAAATGGTTATATTAATGAATACCCCACCGGCCGGCTATTGAGGGACGCCAAGCTGTACGAAATCGGCGCTGGAACGTCGGAAGTGCGACGATGGTTGATTGGGCGCGCTTTGAACAAGGAGTACAGCTAAGAGTATTCGTTAACGCGAAATTTTTATCAACAAAGACGAGAAAACCGATGAAACTTGAAACGGGCAGACTTTCTAATGTGCATTTATATTGTGTAATATTTTTGTTATGATCCTTTTAGAGCAATAAAGCATTTTACAAAAGCGAAAACTAAACCTTGCAATTCCGTCTCCATTCCGATGTATCCAAGCTCAAGCATAAAATCGGAAATAGTATGAACCAGCGCAGCACGTAAAGCACAGTGGCCTGACGAGGTTTCATATTCCCTTGCTGATTAAAGTACTCAATAGACTAAATGCATATTAGCGTTTGAGGAAGAGTAATCACTTTCTTCGCTCACCTTACCTTTTTTGATTTGCTTTTTGCTAATGAGTTTGAGTTTATTAATGTATGTCCTCGCGAACCGAATTCTCCAGCGTGCACAAACGTGCTGAAAACAATCAGCCATGCACTCATCACCTGCTCTAGGTTGAAACAGAAACGACGTGCCTGGAGAGAAATATAGGGAACAAAGTCTCTGAAATGTTGCGTTTCGAATCCTAATTTTAAATTCACGCGTACATTTCTCACGCGACTTCGTCGGCTGTTGGAATTCCAAATATCACATAATCTCGAATTGTTCTTTCCATCTCCTCAAAATTTCCCGTCATTTTTTCGTCAAAATAATTCATCCACTAACGTAATATTCACCACGAGAATACGCGCTGGATAAAATGTAAATGTGAGAGAATTAGAAGAAGAAAATTAAATCAACCATGTGCTTTTAGGTTTAGCGATTTGCTAACTGGATATGAGGCAAATTAGGTAAAGATATCTAATGGATTGGAATATGTGATAAGCAAACGACTATTAGGTAAGTAATGTAAAATGATCAACTGATTTGAATGGATTATACGTGAACGCAACACACCACTAAATTCCAGAGTAGAAAGCATAATTGTGGGATACCTTTGCAAGTCCTCTTTCTCATCGAGTTATTTCCTAAAGAGTTGATAGACCTGCCTCTAAATATTTGCTTGATGTTGCTTCTTAAGTTCTTATCAACGTTTGTCTTCCTTGATTGCCATTTTAATTGCCTTATGGCTGACATAATCAGAAGCAGCTTCGTTATCGAGAAAAACTAACTGCGTTTATTTATTATCAGCTCATCTTACAGAGTAAACTCCAATTACAAAATGAGTAAATAAAAATAAAAGTATAATTGAAATAAAAGAACTTAAGTGAATAATTGATTCCTTAAACTACGCTTAAAACTAATATAGGAAGATGGTAAAGGTCCAAGCTGAAGATTGTTATGTGTTCTAGGTTAACGTAGTAAAGTCGAATTAAAGTACAGTTCCGTTCTAGCAAACGGTAAACTAAAAATATCGGCTGATCGAGAGGGTCCTAATAAGACAGCATTATCGATGTTCACCTGAATGAGGTTATTATAAAGCTTAAAAAGTAAGCAGAGGTCAAGATATATCCTACGTGATTTCAAGGAAGGTAAACAAAGTAAGGCAAGACGTTCATCATACGGAATATAGGAAATTTTTAACTTAAGGAGAAAATACGGCAATGTCTCATTACAAACCCTGAAAGCTTCGAAGTTCTGGATACTATGTTGAGGACATAAGCATCAAATTTTAGTTTGGCATCAAAAATAACACCAAGGTCTTTCACTTTGTCGACAGTAATTAAGGGAACAGAATCGAGAAGGTACACAAACTGTAAGGGAGAAGATTTAAGGGAGAAAGTCATTGAATGACATTTAGGAATATTCAGGAAAAGGGAGTTAAGCTGACACCAAGAACTTAGCGAATGCAAATCATTCTGGAGAGTTTCGCAGTCATCAAGAGATCGAATCACTGCACGTATAAACCGTTCAAAACTTTTGTTAGAAAACGTATAAAGAAGCCACCAGAGTTTTGGCATCAAAGGAACGAAATTAGTATGGAGAAAAAAAAAGGAACGGTCCTTGAAAACATCCATTTGACACCGACTGTTAAGCATGGTGGTGGTGGTATCACGGCATGGGGGTGTACGTCATCCAGCGGTGTTGGTCAATTGGATTTTATAGAAGGCACTATGACAAAATACGGTTATCTTGATATTCTTAAAAAGAATTTGAAGCAAAGTGCCGCGAACTTCAATTTGGAGTCTAATTTTATTTTCCAGCAGGATAGAGACCCCAAGCACAGCAGAATTCGACAAGCTTTGGCTTCTTTATAAAGTACCCAATCAGCTTCATACACCGCCACAATCACCAGATCTTAACCCCATTGAACACCGTTGAGATTTAATGGAGAAGAAAATTCATTTGCATGCACATAATAACTATCAAGCTAGCTATTGAATAAGTTATATATTTCCAATATTTATAGAATTAATGTTAATTTTTGAAGGTGAACATAGACTTTTTCTGGCTTGTTTTTGAATGTTCTTCAAAAAAGTTGTTCAAACAATAAAAGTATTATGTTGTTGAAATCCATAAGCCTAATTTCTAATAATCAATGAAAAACACAAATTGATTACAGAAATTTTATCGAAAAGAAAATGTTGTTCATATTTTACGTTGTTCTATAAATTTTGAACGGAGGTGAACGTAGACTTTTTCTACTGAGTGTACGTCATCAGAAAATGTCCAATAGACAATGCGGGAACGCTACTATTACATTAATTACTATTAACTGCATGGCGGTGTGCACTCCTCGCGCGTAATAAGTCTTCATGTACATGTTGAGTCAGTGAATAAAGAAGTCAGGTCTAGAAAATAACACCAAATTAATAGCCCCAAAACAAGAAAAATAGAGACCAATTGGATGGAATTGGAAGATGGACAATTCTAACATGATATACATCTCCGATTCCCTGTTTTCACCATGGTTTCAGGTCAGTCATCCCGAGTAGGGAGGACTGACCTGAACAGAAAGAGATGGGATACAGGAATCGGTCGACATCTACACTGATGGATCAAAAATGGAGGGAAGAGTTGGCTAAATTTAAACATCTTTTCTGACAGTCAAGCTGCTATCCAATCATTATCCATCGTGCATACTTCATCTAAAATAGCTATGGAATGCCGCTCACAACTGAACGTGATGTCGCTTCACTGTGAAGTGATTCTTTGCTGGGTACCGGGGCATAGTGATATACCTGTCAACTGTGAAGCAGATGCCCTAGCGAGAGCTGGCACCGAGCTCCAGGAATATACACTTAACCCCGAAGTCGGCCAACCTCTAGCTTCCATAAAGCTAGGATTTAAGCAGCACTACTACGTGGAGGCTGCGAATAGGGCCTGGCTGCTCGAGGAAAGCTGTAGCACAACCAGGCAAACTTGACACGCACTGTGCTCCAAACGCACCAAGCGGCTCCTCAATATAAGCCGCGAGACCCTGAGTTCCGTCGTTTCCGTACTGACGGGACACTGATCGGCAGACACGCAGAAAGATTGGGTGTCCCTTTCAATGATTTCTGCCGAAGTTGCAGATCGGAGGAAGAGGAAGAAACTATTAAACACTTTCTGTGCGAATGTCCGACGCTGTCCAGGAAGCGCATGCAAACCTTGGGCACGCCCTTCCTAGACAACCTCACGGAAGTAGCTGATTTGGACATTGGCTGCATAGCCGGCTTTATTCGAAAATCTGGATGGTTCTCGTCATCCCGCAGGTTCTAGTGCCTTCCTTATATTTTGTGGTATCACAATGGGCCTATCGTGGCCTAAGTGAGCCATCGTTTTTTGACAAAGAGGGCTGCCACTACAAACATCCAACATGATATACACCTCGTAAAAGACGGACAGCGTGCTGATTTCACCAAAAGACTGTCGTTTTCACTCCTCTGCTTGATTGAATCCTTCAAAGTAACAGAAAAAATGTGGCCTAAGTGCAACTCTTAAGGTCCACACAACTAATTTTCCAGTGGGGTGAATAAAAAAGCCATAATTTGTTTTTATTATTAATTACTATAATCAATAATTATTTTTCTAAATTATTATAATTATTTGTATTATTTTTTTATCTAGCCATAAAACCTTCGGTAGAGGAAGACGCCTCTGCCACCTGGTCGTCCTCTACCAAAGCCTCGACCTCGTCCTCCATCTCGGCCCCGGATTCCACAATCATTATTGAGGATATTTAATTATTATTAATAATAATCATTCGTTATTAAGAATGGTTGATCGCTACTGAATAATTATATTGGACGTTGTACTTACAATATCAAATTACAACTAATAGTATTTGATTATTATTAACAATATTAAATTATTTATAACAGTTTTTAATTGTTAACTGCACTAGCGTCACTACTCCCACTTGTCTCAAATCTGATAATATAAGTTTGAGATTCTATAAATTGATTTTAATTTTTTTATAACTATTTTTTAAATAACATTGATCAAAGTTTTGCTAAAACACACAATAATAAAAATATTACTATGAAGGTATTTGGGATTTGTACGAATTAATAGTGCATTACAACAGCTTCAAAATTAAGCATTTTTTTCTCTTTCAGTTTTTTATCTTTAATAAAAAAACGGCTGAACCGATTTTGCTGAAAACTCATTCAGTTCTAAGCTACGAAATTACGCGTCGAATGAAACCAGTCCCAAAATAGACCCCATTACAATAACTTTCCACTGGGAACTTAACAAACAGCAGATTTAGAAAACGATCACCCATCCGGCATTAGTGCACGGATGTGAAACGTTGATATTCACGCCTTTCTTAGAAAGCGCTTCCGTCTTAGGCTTATTCTGAGGCCCGTAAATGATCTAACAGGCTGGCGAGTTCAATACAATCATGAGTTGTATACACTTTTTGACAAACCAACTGCGTCAATCCTGGCGATACTGCGTAGAATTCAGTGGATCGGCTATATCAAGTAAAGGGATTGCGGCTAAACTGCCAGGCGTACCATGAAAGACCGAGTAAGCGTCATTCCCCACCGGATAAACCACGCAAATATTGGAAGAAGTCGGTACATGCAGAAAGAATATCTCTATTCAAATTTGCGCGGTGGTTGCATGATGAAATAATAAATATCCTTTGGTCATAAGTAACCGACAAATCGTCGATCATAGCTCACAGTTTGCTTGAATGAATCGACACCCATAAATTTGATTTTCTGCGGAATTTCACCAAAATGGAACCAAATTATAGTTGTAATAAAGGAAACAATCATTGATGGTTAAAATCTATTTTGATTTCTTTATTAAAATTATTTAAAAGTGTTCAGAATCAAAGTTATAGTGACAAGCATTTCGTTGCTATTGTTTTATGTATATATATGCATATATATTAATGTTCAAACGATTTTACGCTTTTTTGTTAAAATATTTGCTTATTTCATACTAAAATTTATTTGTTACGTTCCTTTTAAAAACATTGGAAGTCCAATATTGAAACATATTTGGTATTACATTAAAAAGTCAATGATCGTTTAGACAACTATACAAAAAGTAAGTAAAAGCAATTGTAGTTGTACAAATATTTCCTAAAAAAACAGATATAATTTTCATAAGTTTATTCTCTTTAGAATTTCGTATTAGTTAAATTTCTAATACTTTTGATTACTTTTCGAAATGGCAAATCAACGGCAAAAACACACGTTTGAAAGTATATTACAAAAAAAAGTCAACATAGCTTCTTCCAAACGGCAAAGAGTGGAAAACTCTACAAGAATGAAGGTGTTTTGTTTTCTTGGCAGTGTCCACCTTTCGCCGTTGAATCCTTCTAACAGCTATTAGGCACCCACCGAATTTTGTTAATATTTTCTATTTCTTTCACTAACTCAACAATAATCAAGTAGAAATCGTCAATTAATCGTTATATTATACAAATTTCGTTAAAATTATTTACAATATCAAAGCACTTGCGGTGTTAATTGACCTAAAAACAAATGAAAAAATAATAGGCAACAATCATGCAATGTTTTAGGCATAAAACGAGATAATTTTGTAATCAATTTTCAATGAAATAACAACGTTATAATTATGGTTAAATATTTTTTTTCTCCTGCAACAGATTCGCTAAAAAGATGTGGCACTTTGTGATTGTTTTCTTATTCAAATAATTTAAATTTTTCAAAACATTATAACAAACGTTGCAGTTTAGAAACAACCCTTAAAAATATGAAGCTGCTATGCTGTTAGTACTATCTTATGTCGGCATAGCAGATTTTATATAAATTTATGTAAATCTTGGCAAACTGTTTAGTGTTCCGTCCTGTCTGACACAAATTGCACTTTTCTTGTAAAAGCTAATAATTTTCCAGTTTCAAATGGGAATACACGGCACTAAGACTGTTTGAAATATGCATATCTAATCCATTCGGAAGCTACGTTGTTCGCTCTTCTTTTCCATTCGCGACTCGGTCGTTGTGGTCAAGGTTTTACGTTCGATCACGCGCTGCGTCATCGACGCCAATCGGGTCGAGCCTTCGTCCGCCAAATTCAATTTGCCGTCCTGCGATTGAAGGTTCATTTGCGAGAACTGAGTATCGATTGCGGGCGGCTGTTGATCTGCGGAGCTTCTGTCGAACGTTCTTGTCTCATATCTGTAAGAAGGACTGGTAATTAGGAAAAGGCAACGGATTAGTTGTTGACACATTATTAGCAGCCACAATAGATGATTAGAACAATGGGATGAAAAAAAGCAGACTGAACAGCAATAAAACAGGAATGTAAGAGCTTTAAGATGGTGCCCGTTATTGTCATAGCAATTCGATCATTCAAATATTATAATTAAATCAGAAACGATTCAGAGGCAGTTAATATATTTGTTTTAGTTTAGAAGCAAGAATTTATATTACTGGCGAATATTCTGTTATTTCTGCTGTATTTTGTAGTAATATTTGATCACACGAATGAGAAATACGAAACGAATCAACATTAATCAAGTCAAGTCT
Organism: Oxycera nigricornis; assembly: GCA_963942545.1. Taxonomy (NCBI): domain Eukaryota; kingdom Metazoa; phylum Arthropoda; class Insecta; order Diptera; family Stratiomyidae; genus Oxycera; species Oxycera nigricornis. The sequence continues at coordinate 40,994,097 of OZ012663.1, forward strand.
GTATCAAACAGCGAAAAAATAATAATTTTCAACAAAACAACGCAGTTGTTGCGGTCTGCAGCGAAGGCTCAGAGAGCACTAAAACACTATACCATCTCATCAAATTTGGTCCATTTAAACTGCGCGCGCAAAACGAATCGATAAATTTTTTCCCTAAATTGATACAGCCTTTTTTATGTTCGTGTGAAGTTTCATCTCTATATGTCAGCTAGTGTGTGTTTGGCAGTGTTTGTTTACGACGCGAAAAGTTTGTCTGGCAATTTTTTCTATGAACAAAAAAACTGAACAACGAGCTTGTTTAAAATTTTGTGTTTCCAATGGAATCACGGTTACGGAATCGTTGAAAATGTTGCAGAAGTGTTTTGGGGAGCCTACTTTATCACGAACACAAGTATTTGAGTGGCACAAAGCATTCAGTGAAGGTCGTGAAGTCATCGATAGCTTGCCTTATGAGAGTCGTCCATCCACCTCTGTTAATGACGATAACATCGAAAAAGTTAAAGAAACAGTGCTTGAAAATCGTCGTGTTGGCATCAAAGAGATCAGAGGATCTCAACATCTCTTACGGATAGACTCAACACATTTTGGTTAATGTTTTGGGCATGAAGCGTGTTTATGCTAAGACTCGTACCAAAAGACCTGAATCTTTTGCAAAAACAACGTCGAGTAGAGGTCGCAAAAGAGATGCTTGACAACGTAGCTGAGAGCCCTACATTCATCAAACGCATCATAACTGGTGACGAGACGTGGGTTTACGAATATGACGTCGAAACTGTCCAACAATCTAGCGAGTGGCGCTTCGAAAATGAGCCGAAACCGAAAAAACCACGCCAAAGTCGGTCAAAAATAAAGACCATGCTCATCGTTTTCTTTGATTACCGTGGTATGGTTCAACATGAGTTCGTTCCACAGGGTCAAACGGGTCAATAAGGAATACTATTTGGCCGTTTTGAGGCGTCTACGTGGAGCAATTCGTCGTAAACGACCGGATTTGTGGGCAGAAAATTCATGGATCTTCCACCACGATAATGCGCCGTCACATTCTAGTATGATTGTGACTGACTTTTTGGCTAAACACGAAACGAGAGTCATCACTCAGCCACCGTATTCGCCAGATTTGGCTCCCTGTGATTTTTTTCTGTTTTCGAAACTGAAAAATCCGCTTCGGGGAACGCGCCATGAGTCCATTGAAGCCATTAAAAGTAATTCGCTGAAGGCACTGAAGGCAATCCCAGCCGAGGCTCAAACAAGTGTATGGAAACTTGAATTAAGCGTTGACATGCTTGTATTGGCTCCAAAGGAGCCTATTTTGAAGGCGATAATAAAGATTTGTATTAAACTACGTGAAAATGTTGTTTTTTTCGTCAGTCCGGGTCAAATTTGATCAGATGGTACTTCTAGCCGATGAAGTTTCAGCTAAAAATTGGTGGCAAAACGGAAAACCTGCCATTACAAAGAAATGAAACGAAATGATTGGCTTGATATCAAATGTAAGAAAAGGATTCAAGCAAAAAAAATGGGGCAATTCTAAAGCATATTAACCGACTTAACAGAGCGAACATGTTAATTATAACGAGCTCTTGTGATCTATCAAAAATATCGTCAGACAGAAGCGAAGAAAACGTGAAACACTTTATGGGATCGAAACAACGACGTGGTGAACATAAATATTTTAGTGGGATCCACCTTTTGGGTTAGCCGCATGCCACTTTCATAGACAAATTTCAGCTGAAAATTTCGTGGATTATCCTAAGTCCATGAGAAAAGCTTTTTGGGTGTCTCGGACACGAGAACGAACAGACATTAAGGAAATTTAACTTAAACTTAAAATAACATGAAGAAATATCTCCACGAATTCGATTTATTTCATATGTAGCTCAAACACTGAAGTTAGCACGATACACAAGAAAACATATTGTTCTTCGGCGTCGCTTTAATGCCACGCTGAATCTATATCAACATTTAGTGGTGCTTTCCCCCAGGCCAACAGTGTTTTTGTAGGTGGAAAATTAAGGAATTGTACATTTTTAGAATAGTTGTTTCATGTTTATTTATTTAAGAGTCGCCGCTGGTTTGAAAGCACGTATGACTTTATTACAGGTAACTTTATTCAGGACGCATATATGGCAGGTGGACGAAGTTGAAATCACAAGTGAGTCGAAGTGTATTAGGCAACCCCAAGACCACATTTATTTAGATTCTTTCACATTTGCCGTTAAGGTGCAGAACTGTGTAGGTGGTTGTCCAAACTCCGAAATTTACTCACTACGTAATTTCTCATTCAATTCATTGGTCTTCTCCTATTTAAGAAGATGTTTTATCTTTTAAGTGTTAGAAAATCAGCGTATCATAGCCAAAGAAAAATATTATAAATAGAGAGAGTATAAGTATAAACTTTAACAAAGTTCTTCATTCTTGCGTTCCTTGCGATTCATATCGAAACTTTTGTTGTTAGCGAAGTGAGTTTTTATGAAAACGTTACTAATGTACTTTTATTTGCTTACCTCGACGTAAATCCCTCGTAATTTCTGCCAGGAGTCTTGTATATTCCGCTGGTTACCATAACGCCATCACTTCCGAACGTTTTTTCATGCAAATCTTTAATGCACGCTCCTAAATTGTTGTTTCTAGATGACTTTTCCTCGTCATTGTGCGTTTGATTCGTGTTCGCAGTGGTGGAATAAGATGCAGTTGTGCCGAACGATCTGTTGGCTAATGGACTACTGGGCGATACTTCACTGAAACTGCCAACACCCGGATATGGGCGTGGAATGGCATTAGCGGTTAGTGTTGGATTAGGGCGATATGTTGTCGAACTGATTGTTGATGAAGATGTTACGTTCTGATTTTGATTTTGATTAACATTTTGATTGTAATTGGAGTTATTGGCTTGCGGATGATGGAAGTGTTGTGGCGATGTGGCCGTAGGCTGGTAGTAATATTGTTTTTGATCTTGTTGCTGTTGATATCCAGGTGAGACGTTTTGTGCATTACGATTATACGACTGCTGATTTGGAAGTTAGAAAATAAGTTATTGGTTACAGGGTTAGTGATGAAAAAATTCAAAAGAGAATGCCCGTCATGATAGCTGCTTCTTGGTGGAATATAAATAAAAGTCATACGAAACGATACCACGAGATTTCCCAGATTCAATACAAACTTAAAATGCTTCATTCAATCGCCTAAGTTAAACTGATATTAGAAAGACAGTAAGTGATTTTTGCTAGATCACTAGCTCAGGCATTCTCTTTTGGAGTTGTTACGATTGTCTCTAGAACAACAACCACCCAAATGTCAGTTTTCCAATTAATAAATTTAGAGCTTAGAGACAAACGCGGTTTCAATCAAAATGTTACTAAACCCGTACACTGTTAGCGTTAAGAACAGGTGATGTATATCCCTGTTGGTTATACTCCGAGTCGCTGTCGTCTGTCGTAAAACCACCAGCATTTTTCTTCGATCGTGCCTGGCGAATCTTCACCAGCTTATGGCGAGCTTCTTCCAATTTTTTTTCCATTTTCAACACGTCTGATCGAGCATTGATTTCCTGTGCCATTCCATCTACCATGCTCGTGTTTATCTTTAGAATATGCTCCTCTTCCATGTCGAGCGCTTGCTGAGCGGCTCGTACTAAATTGTCGGTAGATTTGATGACTGCGTTACCGGCCGATTGTAGTCGGCGCCCGGTCTCTGAATTCGGATCTGATTTCACCTTGCAGGCGATGAGTAGCTGAGCAGTTGATGCCGCTACTTGCTTAGCTGATGATATCAACATTTCCTCGGTCCCGATTCCACGTACCAAATTTTGAGCAGCTTCTACAAGGCTATGTGTTGCGGCAGCCACCAGTCGGGCAGCTGATATAAGTCCTTCTGACCACTGCCCATCATCTGACGAGGTAAGCGGACGTTTGGATACTTTGCCTTGGTCAATCAATTCTCTTTGAGCAGCGTTCGCAGCTCGGACTAGGGCAGACGATGCTGCCATTATACCCTTTGCCGCTTCCAAGATCATTTCATCGAATTTCATGTTCTCATCGGTCGCCTGTAAAATAAGTTTTGGTTGAATTACAGCGAAAAATTGCTGCGGAAAGTTATGCAGAGTATGCCAACTGAGAAAGCATGCGTATTTGCCATTGGTTCCAAAGAGGAAACTTTGAGAAAGATTAGCGATTGCGTGCAAAATTCGTACATCTGAGTCCAGCTGAAGTTCGTGTTATGGTCAAATTTACATGCTTTCTCTTTTGTTTTTTTTTCTTCTGATTAGTAGAAAAGACACGCTATTGTTAAGAATAATCACTACATACACTGAAAGAAGCTCTCTGACGACCACGATAATAATATGTTTGATTCCTGGGTGAGAACTGAAGCAACAACCAAGAATATCAAACATATCTAACCGTAGCCACCCACCACCACCTGTTAGAATGTGATCAAGATGAATTGATGTTTTCTGTTAAAATGCGATGACGTGCACAATGAATTGTTAATACAGAAGTATATTTGATTGATTTGAACCAAATTGTTAGTAAATAAGAGGGTGTAATATATTAAGTGCATTCAAACCTTAACATCGGTCTGGCGGCGTGGTCGCAAGTTAGCCAACTTCTTGGCGGCAGCGTCGATAGATGCAGCTGCACCCAACAGTTCGTTCTCAGCTATAACTGTCGGATCTTCTGGATCGATCCAATCGGAACCCTTCAACAAACGCGCCATTGCCACCAGGTCCGTGACACATTTAGCGACTCTTCGTGAAAGATGCATTCTTTCGTCAGCCGAACAATTCCGCAGAATGCCTCCCAATAAATCACGATACGATTCGCCTACAGCTGCTCCTGCTTCTAGCGTTCGAATGCGCAGTTCTTCTGTTTCAGCACAACTCCATGCAACAGACTGGAAAGTAAGGATAAGAAATTAGGTTGGTTGAGCAGAATCTATTGTGAAAAAACTATTTGTTTGTATTTATTTTCGGTATGTGGAGCGGCAAGGAGTGTCCAAAGAAATAACTTACTAAATACCGTGTATTATATTATATGAAAAATGTCAAAGATTTTCACCGAAATAGTCTTCTGTGCATCTTTTTTAGTAACAGGCAAAGAAGAACACCACAAGTAACAGTGGTAAGAACTAAAATATAATTGATCTAAAAGTTTCTGCTAAGAAGCTTCTTTTTCAAACAATAGTGGCATTCGAACATTATGACATGACTAAAGCAATCAAGTCCATTGCATTGGGGAATACAATGACGTTACTTTCTGTTGTTTGAAGATCAATTGAAGCTGTTTCGATAAAAAAATGTTGAAGACCTATTCTGTCAATAGAAAATGTATGGAATGAGGAAGATAATTTACTGCTTTGCATCCTTCGTGAGCAGCTTATCGATTCCGGTTCAATCGAATAAATGTCACTACTTATCAAATCATCCCAATGATACTGGAGACGAAGGAAATTCGCGATTGGGCGCGTGACGGGTCAATTATAAGCACAGATATGACCAATTATTCACCAGTTTGATAACCGTGATATTGAGAACTCATTTGACACAGACTGGCTTCGAAAAATCTATGTGAAATATTGGATAATCTCAAAGAACAAATATTTCCTCAAAGCCGAATCGAAGAAATAATATGCTTAAAAAATAGTTTTTTTCCCGAAAAATCAATAAAAAAACAACAACATAGATAACAATGAATTGCTACTTTCAGAAAATATATCTCTAGCACTATCCAGATCAATAGAAATATGCAACGATTACCGTTTCACCAAATCGGGGCAAAGGCAAGTCAAAGGTTTGTTCACCTGTAAATATAAAATACAAAAACAAATCTAAAAACTAAACGTGAAACACTAAATATATTGATGCATATCCACTGCCAGTAATCGGAAATGAAAGAATGAAAAGGATGATTGGATATCCACAGGGGAATATTACATTTGCAGCATTTTACTATGCTTCATTTATTGCTGTTTGAATAAACAAATAAAAAAACAAGCAAACGAAATTTTTTGTTTGTTTCTTTCAAGTTAATTAAAATGATCATTTTCTTTCATGTTGAAAAAACAGCTTGGTTGCACATTACCTAACCATCACTATGAATGGGTGTCCGTGTCAGATTTCCAAATTTTTCTGCTGTTATTATCTGTTCGCATTGTTAGCATAGAAATAAAGGTATAAAAAAGATAGTCACTCTATTAGCTGGTGCGAAGTACATTTGTTTTGCCTCAAAAAGGGTTAAGGTCAAGTTCAACAATGTACTAAGCAACATATACTCAATCAAAGTAGGCGTCTCATGTGATATTGCACTGGGGCTCAATCTATATCTTATGTACACAATTAATTTGCCGGTTAGCAGTCATATCCTAAGTGCAACCCTCGCCGACAATACGGCCATACTGTTCTTGCACAATAATCCCCTAAACATCAACCAGGGACCTATAAAATCAAACCAACAAAATACATTAATGAACCAACAAATGAGAAATAAACATAATGACTTTAAAACACAGCAAATAAGATGTACATAAAGGAAACGCACGTTCAACTCGGTTGCAATCAATAGCACTAAAGTGCCCCGAATAAGGTTGTCGCATATCTTACTATTAGATGTCATCTAAATAGAAGACAAACCTGGAAACCATACTTAAAAATTGGAATTGAGATTGAAGGGTTATTGAATGTAATTTTTGTTTCTTCACCGACTGAACTAGACTTTGTCGAGTGATGGGCATATGCGGTAATTGCGTCCAAAATTTCTATAAATGCTGCATATACATTGAATTTGTACTATTTCGCCAATTGGCAATGGTGAGACTAATATTCATTTCTTATTTTACAATTGATCTGAACATGTAATATGCAACATGTAAAATGTACCTGATACGAATGTTTGAACGCTTTGATTGACAAACCAACCACGCCTTAATAATAAGAAAAATATAGTGGAAGTATAGAGAAAATCAGGTGCAAACTATTTTTTTTTTTGAAAAAACCCTCGTTTTTGGTTTTTTTTATCAAATAAAAAACACCTTTCCTATTTTTTTTTCAAAATTTGAAAAAATTCATTTACTTGTAAATGCTAATGCGCTTCGATTGACACCTTGTTGACGTTCAACGTTTGGTTCGTAAGATATGGCGTATGATAGAAATGAAACGTGGAGGGGCCAAAACAAAACAAGCCGTGAGGTGCGACCCTTGAGGTCCACACGGACAACTTCCCAGTTATATTTACATAAATATTAAAAATATTAAACACAATAATAATTATGGAAATAATAGTACTTTTAATAATAAAAATGTACCTCTCATAAAAGTTATTGGAATGACTTAATATTAATCGTAACATCTACGCGAGCGTCAATTGATTATGTAAAGATTTTCGTGGATTGGTTTGATTTAATATTCACGTGGATCAATCGGCGGGGGGACAGGTTACAAAGCCTTTTCTATGTTATTTGTTATTTTCATATCGATGCTTGAAGGACAAAACAGCGCTAGCAAAAATGAATGGAATTTTTGTTACTACGACAACTGAAGAGATTTTGTCGCGTTATGGCCATTTTGAATGGTTGCGGCCAAAACTGCTAGCACTTCGGCATAATCACTGAATTTGTATTTTTTCACGATTTTACATCAATGAAACTAATAATTATTTCTTATTTTCTGTTGATTTTGAGAAACATTGATTATGCAGTCAAAAATAGGTTCAATTGCATGTAAAAAGTAAAATATATGTATTACAAATGATGACGGAAGTAACTGAAATTTTACGAATACTAAAGAACAAAACTTCTAAAAACTACAATTTTTTATTTGATGAAAGCTTTTCAAAGCATATGATCTCAAAAAGTGTTGACTACAAAACATTTTACCATTCAAAACGTTGATTATCACAATTGCAAATTTGATTTGATTTGTATTGGTTTTCAAAATTTAAGCAGTTAAAACACGGTTCTGTGAAGACTATTAAAAATCTCCGCAAATTATGCAAATAATAATAAACTTTGATTGACTTTACAACAATGTCTTTAGAATAAGAGATTTAAGGTATACAAATTCGTATGAACCCTTTTTACATGGTGACTTTGAATGTTTTTTTTATTTTTAATTCAATTTGTTTTGAAATCATGAGAAAATATTTTGCTGGTCTCTCTATAGAAATTGATAAAAGTTTATAAATTTTATAAACATTTATTATTACGATGTTTATTTTATTAACTATTAATTAATTTTTTATGAATAAAACACTAATTTTCAATATTTTTTTGTTAAATTAAAAAAATGGCTTTAAAGATTTTTTTAAAATTTAAAAACATCGTTAAAATGTTAATACGCGTCGATTGACACCTTAATGATGCAAAGATTATATTTGGTGCTCGAGATATAATGAATGACATAAATGACCATGAAGGTCATGATGACTTTTAATGATTTTTTATTTTTTATTTAATTTTTTTTTGTAATCATGAAAAAAAATTTTGGTGGTTTTTTTACAACAAGTGTTTGGAGTATATAAATTTTATAAATATTAATTACTGTGACTTGAAAATAAAGTTAAAAATTTGATGTTTTTGAAAAAAACTCCAATTTTTTGCACTTTTTTTAAAAAAATTAAAGAACAGCTCCAACGATTTTTTTTAAAAAATTTGATAGAATCACGAAAATGTTAATACGCGTCGATTGACACTTTGATGAAGCAAATCGTACAATTGGTTCGCGAGATATAGCGCATGACAGGTTTGACCTTCAAGGGGTGAAAACAGCAAACCCCCCGACGGAAGTGTCCCAAAAACTAATCAGCTCTTAAGATTTCAAAGACGCTTCGATTGACACCTTAACGAAGTCGATACGACTTTGTTTACGTGAGTTATGCTCGTAGAAAAACTGTCCGCGAACGCACGTACGTACGTACATACACACACACATACACATACATACTTCTTTCTAAAAACACTTAAAATATACTCGTAAGACCTCAAAACGTAAAGATATGTTGAAAATTTCAATTTCGATTTTCGAGGCGATTACAAAAACTTTTCGTATACTAGGAAGTTAAAAATAAAGCTGTTAGCCAGGCCAACGCGATAAGAATGAAACTCTATTGTAGCTGAGCTAAATCAGTTACGATTGCACTCAGAAATTCTGAGAACTATAATATTTATAATCATTTTGTAATGTTTTTTTTTTTCAAAATTAGCTACGCACTTGAGAATTGAAGGCTTCTATGAATTCTGGAAACTAAACGTCTCGTAAACTCATCTTATTAAGTTAAAAAAAATTAAGTGAAATAATTCTTAGAAAGTTTTAGATTAAGGCTTAAAAATGCTTTTCATATTTGGTGATTTTATGTGGATAGTTTCAGAGGAATGCGATCTAAAATGGAGCAAATGGCTGACCACAAATTGGTACATTATAAGCCCCATTTTTATATTTTCCTTTATTTGTTTGAATTTTGCAAAGAATTTGAATCGTATGAACAATTTACCACTCATGTATCATATTTTTAATTCCAATCATTTTCAAAACAATATTTCATATTAATGGTGTTGTTATATGTTTCCCATTAGTTCTAGAGACGTTTATTATTTAAAATAACAGTTACTTACTCGGCAAACAACAAGCATCTCGGATATTGCGCGTCGTCCCATGTTCGCGGCCGCCACAATATCAGCTTGAAGTGTAGATACGCCAGCAGCAACTGCCTTGGCCGTGGCCACTGTAACATTCTTGGTGACACGGATAAGATCCTCTGGTGAGGCTTGTGGTGATCCTGGTACAAGTGGTGAGTTCATAGCCTGAAAACCAATATTGCTGCAAAACCTCTCTCATTTTTCAATAGACAATTCCATTACCCTTATCTCTTGAGATATTGCCTCAACCGTCGCTTCCATCGCTCGTGTACCACGCGTATGTTCGTCCTCCACAGCTTTCACAGTCTTCAGTAGAGAGGAAACATTCAACACCATAACCTTCAAGGAAAAGAGCCGATTAGATTTTTTCTGTTTCATTAATTAATGAAATAATGATTACTGAATCATGGCAATAGTTACCTAGATACTCAACAAATCAACAGATGAGAAAATCATACAAGTTCACAGCAAAGTAATGATGCCTGATGATTGTGACTTAATTTTCAATTATGATTTTCGAATATTTTATATGTAAAACTAATTATGGAATAATTAATGCCTTCGGTGCTCGGAAAGTGAAGGTGAAGGTGTTTCAATAAAAGAAAATCCCAACTCAAGCTACGAACTCGATTCTTTTTATTATTTGAATTAAATGATTGTGAAATTTAGCCTAATAGTAACAACTTTACTATATGATCGATTTAATTGAATTAAATATGCTTCTAAATTGTTAGTTATGGCACTTAACGAAAACAATCCGCATGAAATTACCATTGTTGTCAATTGCTATTTGTTATTAAATGAATATTTATTATATTATTGTAAATTATGACAATGTAAAAGTTTTACATGTGGAACTGATATAATAATTTCAATATTTATTTGGGGAGCGTTGAATTGTTTGTAGTATTAATCAATGCCTCGTTTAACGGATCAAGTGACTAAGCAAATTGATTACATACATTTTGAGTTAAACTATTACTTTTTTTATTTCTATATCATATTCGTTTTATTTTTACGTTCGTTACGGATTGCTAAGATGCTAAGATGGTAAGCAGAGAATCTAAGCTGAGACAACTATCTTCAATCTAAGTTGAGATGATTTTTCTATGACGATTATATAATAGATTTTTACTATCCAAGACGAAATGCACTGAATCGCGTTTGATTTAAAGATCAATGTAATTAGATAAATTCTCAGCTTTGGTGCCGATTTGCCTGACTTTGAAAATTATTTCAAGTTTCCACAACGCCGTCCGCGAATCATTCAACCAAATTTTTTTAAAAATTGTCTTTCCGAGTCAAAAATAAAGTTTTGTATTGTTTTTTTTTCAAATGGGAATAAAGAACTGACTTTTCAATCGGTTTCATTATGACTGATTCTCTGCCTACATCTTTTACAATCACTTCTATAGAATACCACTTCAATTTAAGTACGTACGAGAACCTTATCTTTACTTTTAATTTAAGGTCATATTAGTAAATTGATACTGGTTAGCACTTATACATCCATTGATGCCATTGCTACTGTTAATATGAGTGACTTCTGAGACGCACAAATTCCTAAGCATCTGTCAGAAATAAACAAAATCATTTGATAGTACTCCAGAAGTGGTCTTACGGCTATTTAAGGATTTTTTGTCTTTAAGTTTGTGGAACGCAAGATAGTTTAGATAATTGGGGGATGCAAGAAGAAAACAACTAAGCCTTAGTTAATTTAGCCCAATCAGAAAAGATACGAGACATTCCAAGTATTCATTTCTAAAAAAAATATCAAAAAAAAAATCGAAACAATAATTGGTAGAAGAGATACGAACAGTTTTCCACCAAAGTTGAGATCGTGCAATTTTCAAATTTCATAATCATAACATTGTCAACATTATCAACTAAACGAGCTACGAAACGGATAACTAAATAAATTTGTGAGTTACAAAAATGATTATTCTAGTTCAGGCAAGCAAGTGGTCAACTACGATGCATTCAAAGAGAGGAGTTTTTTTTTGTAAGATAGTCGAAGTCGAAGAAGCTCCTTCCATGGATATTATTCCGCTGCTGCGGTAATTTATCATTACTATCGTCCCGTTGTGGATTCATAGAATGTTATTAATTATCTTGAACACATTTATTGACATCAGTTCTTCAAAAACATAATAGTACGATGCGGTTGCAGTTAAGTGCCATTTCCATTTATAAATTATAAAAATGACCGATAAGGGTTGTTTGTATAATGCGTACGATGATGTTCGTAAAATAAAAATAAAAACAAAATGTGATCCTCAATTATTACGGTTTAATTTGTAAAGAAAGATTAAGGTTTTAGCATAAAACATTACCATACAATAAATAACACTGTAGCTGATTTTATGTATTCCATTTGCTTGTTTAACCACAAATAAATGATTTTATATTGCACTTTCAAAAGTTTTTTTTTAGGTGAAGCCCTGAATATGATAGGAAGCCAATGTTAAAATGCTTTTGTTTGATTTTATGGCCATGTTCCAGAGAAAATGGAATCACCTAATTGGTTTTGCTACCAGCAGAGAACTCATCGTAAGCTCCACCTATTTCTAACACCGGAACACTCACAAAAGAAAGTGGGCATCTGCTGATAGTCGCACATTCAACCAAATAGTTCACGTTCTCATACAAAAACGAGCTGCCACCAAATCCTCGACAACCGAACAACCGTGGTGCAAACTTTGAGTCATACATGTCGGCGCTAGAAACTTACACTGGTGAAAGTAGCGAAGAAAATCTAAACGATGTGGAAAAGGATGAAAAACAGAATCACGAATACTGCCGAAAATGTATTAGAACAACGCTCGGAGCAGGAACTGAGGAATTGGTTCGATGAAGAACGGCAAGAAGCGGTTAATAAAATAAATAGGGCCTTGAATGAATACATTCAACGATCAGCTCGGGCATAAATGGAGCACTACAGTTTTCTGTAGGGGTTTGCCCCGGCGATATGCCAAGAAAGTATGTCGTCAAAAGAAACGATGAGCCATCAATCACGACGATCAACGAAAATATGAAATATATTATATCAGAACAGTGTATTTTCCAACCAAAAAAACTACGAGGGATACAAAGTACGAAAGAGTCTGTCGAAACGCGGAAAGAATCATCATAGGTGACTCATCCCAAATTAAAAGCAGTAGTGCATATATATTTACAAAATCTTTTCACAACACCTTCAACAACAAGCGTAGCCGCGAGCATTTCAAAGGCTGAACAGAATGTCCAAGTCTCGTCACAAAAGTGGACGGAGTAAAGGCAAACAACCGCAACCTACTGCTCCTGGAATCGATGGAATATCTGCAGAACTGCTACATGAGGCGGGAACGCATTTTCACAATCGCCTTCATCGATTAATAGCAAAATTATCAACAGCTACCGAATGATTTGTGGAAAAATGCTATCTGCAGCATTCACAAAAATGGGGATAAACTGCACTGCGGAAATTGCAGAGGCATCACTTTATTATGTTTGTCCTATAAAATGCTATTTAAAATTATGGAATGCAAATTGAGAAGATAATTGGAGAGTGTCAAGGTGACTTTCAAAGCGGACGGTCTACGATTGACCGGTGTTTGAAAAGTGCTGGGAATATAGCATTGACAGCACCAACATTGCGCGAGCTCTTCGTAAACTTCAAGCAAGCATACGATAGTGCAGATAGAAATTTACTATACTAAGTCATGCTTCACTTCGGAGTCCCATCAGAACTTGTTCGCACACACAGAATCTTAGGTCAATGGTGACCTCACCAGCAGCTTCCAAACTGACTCAAGCTTGGATGGACTTGCTTCAATGCTGTTCAACATTCTTAGTTCTGGAATATGTCGTCAGGAAAACACCAGTCGACACGACGGAAAAGCTACTATACTCGTACAAGTTCGTACCGTATGCCGACGACGTTAACATTATGTCTCGAATCATACCAAATGCGAATGAAATATTTTTAAGCTGAGAATCTGTAGCCAAGAATATCGGCGTAACGGTCAATGAAGTAAAGACCAAGTTAAGAAAGAATGACTACAACCTTGAGAATGTAGATAATTTTATCTATCCGGGAGTTCATCATTATGAAACGGACATCGAAGAGGACGAAATCTTGCGAAAAATAAAGGAAGGAAACAAGACTTTGTTTCGCATGCTCAGATCCCGAGATGTGTACAGGAAAAATAAGCTTCGCAACTATAAAACACTGATTAATCTGGACACTAACTACCGATTCCGAAAAGGCTCTGAACATTTTCGAGCACAGTGCTACGAAGAATTTTCGGCCCTGTGAAGTATGGAACAGAATGGAGATTTTATTACAACAACATATTGCATGAAATTTGTGACGAACCATCTTTGTCCATTTGCGGAAAGCTACGAAAATTGCAATACCCAGGCGAACATTAAAGAATAGAACACAAGGGAATCGCCCAGGAGGATAACCGAGAAAATGATGAAAAGATACAGTCGATGCAGATATTTTCTGGGTGATGTCAAGTGGCGAACGAGATGGCAAAATCAGGACGACTGGGGGCGGCGTCTTCTGGAGGCAAATGCTCGATTTGGGATGTCAAACCATTGATGATATGAAAAACCTATTATAGATAATAATAAGTGCTGAATTAATTCTCTCTAGTTTGATAATTTTCATCAGGCTTTGGAACATACATTCCTATTGTAGGGAATATGTTAGATGTACGTATTTTCCCTGCAATGAATTTCCATTAGAATCTTCAGCTATTGTTGAACATGAACTCAATTATAAAGGTTTCTTATACTACTACGATTCGCTAGAAGCATGCCATTGCCCGACTGTTTCATGTAGATGATCCTTGACGAGAATCTTTCAGGGCATGACAGTGTTTCAGTAGAAAACATTCATCCATGTGGGATCTGCGCTTTGCCAATGACGGAAGATGCAGTAATGAACGAAGATGTAGTAATGAAAGCTCAAAAAATGATTGATATGAAACTGGAGTTTGTGCAAGATGAAGCTGTTTAATTTGATTCAGATAAACAATAGAAGTGATTCGAGATTATCATATCAAATTGGGCGGTAATAATGGCAAATACGACGACCCAATACGAATACTGTGACTTTGGTTGTACTTCCTGAGAAGCATTAGTCACAGTACTTTGAATATATTCTTCTCTTGCAAATTTAGAAGAAAATTGGTTGATTCAGAAACAAACGAACAAAAGGTAGAAATAAAGATAATTACATAGCTGTAAAAATCATGTTGAACGCTAATATTGAGTAGATGTAACTTTATAAGTAACATCTGCGCAGCTTTCGGGAGCTATTTAGACAGCTCAAGACATCTCGTTGGTTCGTATTAATTAGTTTTTCTTGTGCAGGGCATTTATAACAAGTGCAACACTTTTTTGAGGTATGTGTCTTGAAAACATCTATTGCTTTTTAACTCTGTAGAATAACTAATAATAAAGGATGTGTTTGAAGAAATTATGTTAGTTCGATATCCTAAATTCAGATATTTTAAATTATGCACAAATGAATCGCAATCATATTCTTATTTAAGTATGAATTGTGAGCTCTCAAAAGTAGCTTGTCCATATGAAATATAAACATTAACAATCACCAGTGAATTTTAATTTGCTTAGTGTTAATAAATTAAGTATGTGCTACACATCCCGACCTTTTTGATATTGGCCCCACACTTATTTCTTACGATGAATGTTTTTTTTACAAATGGAATACGTATCAACAAAAATGTTAGTTATGAACTTGAAGCAAACGTTTTCTCATAGCGTTTAGTGTTGTTATGGAAACACCTTTTAGCCTGTGAGTCTTTTTAGCCGAAATGTGCATTGCTTTTTTTTGTTAAGATGGTTCAAAATTAAAAATTAGACGAACATTCAAAGGTTCTATTGTCTATGGTTAGCCCCAACACAATATGTAGCAAAATCAATTTCGATTAATGTTTGCAGTTTGAAAAAAATTATAAATTAACAATAAACGAGAGTGAAAGATTTTAACATATGTAATTTACATAACGAAAATGAATTAAAGTCATTACATACCCTTGCACTTTCTTTTAAGTCTTGCATTGCTGGGTCGTGAATTGGTTTGCCTGACGCCAATTTTGTCGCGTTGATAAGTTCTCCTAGTGCGGCGGCTACATCTTTTACTGCGTTGATTACCATTACTTGGGAATCAGGTTGGTTTGAGCCTAAACTGCATGCACCACGTTTTACTGCGTCAGCGAGTTGAACTAAATTAAAATGTTACCATTAGAACAGATCTACGACGATAAGAAATATAAGCAACAAATTTAATAATCTATGTACGTACGAATAGTTGTAACGGCATTCTGCGCTGCAGAAGCTAGTTGATCCTGAGTTCCAGCAGCTCCAGCTACCAACACCTTAGTATCTTCGACAAGTGCTTTGGCAGTCTTCAAAATATGTTCGCGGTGATCAGCGAACGTTCCGTCACCATCGGAATGCAAAGTTCCAGCTGTAGCGAACATAATAGTCGTGTCTAAGTCTCCAATGATTCCAGACACGGTACTTGAAGCGTTGATACATGCCTGCGTTCCGCGAGAACCAGCTTGTAGTGAAGCTAGTACTTGGGACACCTTTTCTGACACGTCTCTGGCATTTCCAGAGATTTCAGTTTGACCTGACACGTCGTTGGCTCGTAGACCAGCGGTAGATTGAATCAACGACGTCACAGAACGACCGAGATCGACTACACTTTGACGAATACGCATTCCCACTTCGGGAGACGTTGTAATAGTGGAAGCACCCACAGAGTCTTGGGTTAATTGCGTGTAGTGATGTGTCATGTCCGCAGCTAGAGATGGAAGTTTCGTCGTGTCGTATGGAGCTTTGGCATTTATTTCATTAGACAAACGTGCAATTTCCTTCGCACTTTGCACCATTCGTGTCTGGTAGTCAACAAAGCTATCGGAAATCGAAGCGTTCAAAAGCGATTGGCGCTTGTCTGTTAGACGCGAAATGGCACGTGCCACTTGTTCTAAAAGGCCAGTGACTGCTCCTGTTTCGGCGGATAGTTTTTCAGCTGTGGCATTTAGGTCCTTAATAGCGATACGAGTGTTTTCAATTGATTCGTCCAATTTGGGATGGGCATGGACAGCACGAGGATTTCCGCCAGATTCCTTTGCTGCGTGGACCAAATAAGTGGCGCTTTCAACCACGGACTTCACTTGATCGACAAGCGTCGTCTGCTGATTCGAATGAATAATATGCGAACAAGCTCCGATTGCTCCATTAGTCATGGGGACTACATAGCGAGAAATTTCGCCAACCGCATGACCAAGCTGCTCGGCGTTGTGCTTGGCAGCTCCGCGAATAGGTTCGAGTTTGTCGCCCAGCTCAGCAGCAGCGTTCAAAGTCTGCACCGTGAAGCCTTGCAAGTTGTTGTCTTTTCGTGGAACCAAGCCTTGAGCATTGATTGCCAATGCAGTGCTATCCAATTCGCGAATACACGTAGACAAAGTGTCGAGTACCTGATCGCATTGCGCTTGACCTGGAGCCTTTTCTCGAATGCTGTCTACCAATTTCTTCACGCTTTCAGATACAGGCTTGCTGTGCATCGCCAATTGCTGCCATACTGGCGGATTATCTGGTGAAACAGCAAGCGCTTTAGCCGCTTTAACCATTTCAATTACGCCATCTAAAACGCCACGTCCCGCACCCAACACAGGTTCTTGAGCCTTTCGCCCTTCAGCCGATATTCTAGCTGGGATCGATATAAATTCAGGACTAGAGGCGTATTGCCGAACTGCCCTAACTGCATCCAATAATGGGTCCACATAACGTGATCTGAATGGAGCTCCGGACTCATCTTCCATGGCTTTCACTTCCTGGACCAAATTGGACGTGGCATTCGCTACATGTTTAGCTCCCAAAATAAACTCATTCTTCGCAACAGGATTGCTAGTATTCATACTGGCCTGGCGACAAATTGTGCATAAATATGATGTGTGCTTTGCTATGATCGTGAGAGCTGAAATCTTCTGCTGCTTTGACGAGTTCGGGTCGCTTACAATGTCGCAATGTTGACGGATTCCTTGATACGCTCGGGTTAACTGTGCTTGGTCAATAATTCCGGGCCGCCCTGAAATGCTACTCGGATGGGATACTCCGATCAAATAGGCTGCCTGGCCAGACGAGTCGATGAGGCCATGTATAGATTCAGCTACATTGTTCACTGAATGTCCGAAGTCCACATGTTGCGATTGTTTGGCATTCTTTATCATTTCTGAAATGGAGTACCCTAGATTTCTAGAGCTTTCAGTCGCCGACTCAACACAGTCATAGTACCCTAGATCGTTGATGGGTTCTTGTGGATATTCCAAAAGCATTTTCAGATTTTCAATCATTCGGATTGCGTTGTCGCACTCCTTCTGTCCAGGAGTGGACGACACATAACAGTCGACGAGCCTATTTATGCTATCCGTTACTTGGCGCGCGGATTGGTTCAGTATGTTCTTCGAATTGTGTTGACCTGGATCAGCAGCGATTGATTTGGCTGTGGAAAGAAGGGAGCATGACTGTGTTGAAACATTCCTGAGGCATTCAACCATCTGAGCACGCACTGCCTCGTCTGTCGTCTGGCCAGCCATTTCCATTGACACGGATAATAAATGTTTATAATTCTGCCCAAAGTTTTGACTTGAGCTTGCCAGATTAGCAGGGCTTGCATATGACTGCGCGACTTGTGCTCCCGCTTCGTTTAATGAGTCTGCAATCTGTTTTAGGTCCAATTGAATATCTTTGTAATGCCTATTGGACGGTGGATACTCTCCCAGTGTAAGAACCTCACTTAGTTCACTTACGTTGCGCAACACACTGTCGACTTCACGTTGGCCTGGGATACAGTCTACTGTCTCAGACAAAGACTGATTTACATCTTTCGCAGCAGCAGCTAAAGCGGCCTCACTACCGACATTTTGTAGCATTCGTTGCGCCTCTTCAATCAAGCGCACCGAATTAATGATGGCATTGTCGGCTGAGTCAATAACTGCAATGTTGTTCGTGGTAGCAGCAACTCCGTGGACACTTTTGGTGAAGTCTCCCAAAGCAAGCGCCGTGTCTCGCCCAGCAACACCCGCATACAGGCGTTGGCCTTGCATTACAGCCGAGACTAACTGCGAAATTGCAATTCCGACATTTTTCGCGGATTTGCTTAGCTGTTGAGCTGTATTTTCGACGGTTTCGCCAGGTAGAGGACGCAGGTGACCATTTTGAGCGGCAGTTCTAGTGTCATCTAGCACAGTTCGAAGATTTTTTACAGCATCCAGTGCAGATTCTAGCTCTTGGCCTCCGCATGCTTCTCGAGCGCGATGAGCGGCGATGCTTAGTTCATGAACATGCTGGCTTAAATTCAACGCACACCGAGAAAGTTGCTGCGAAGCCGGCACGTCTCTAACAGTTGGTTGCAGAGCGCGAGCCGAAACTGATACTTGATTGGCTGGCTCTATGAACTGTTCAGCAGCTTCAACCAAATTCAACTGTGCATTACCGTCGTCGGGATGACTAAGAGTGCTCTTTACGCCATTCACCAGTCTTGGAATTGAATCTGCCAGATTTCTACAATCTTGCAATAGCGACTCCCTTGTGTGGTGATCTTCGCTGTACCGTCCAGCATTTTGAGAGGCCTGTATGCACTGTGTTGCTGCCGAAGCAGCCTGTTTAGAGCAATGCTCTAGCCTGTTAATGATCTTTCTTTTCATAGCAGGCGTGTTAGCAGCAGTCGTAGTCACTTCACGAAGCTCTTCTGCAGCTCTTCTTAAGGCTTCTTGATGCCCAGAATCATGGGGGCTGCTGGCGCACAAGCGAGCCGCTTCAACCAGTTTAGATGTGGCATCAGCAAGTTGTTTCGCTGCAGCTAGCAACCTTCGTTGGATGTCAGAATCTTGCTGCGATTCAGCTTCGCCTTTGATACTTTGGATTAGTTGCGACGTCGCTTGTCCTAGCGCTTTGGCATGTCGTACCATTTCCTGCGGGTCAGACGATGAAACCAGGATATCAGTTCCCATTATGACATGTTCGACCGGATTCATTTCCTCGGTTGACCGAGTAGCCCTCTCTCGCGTTGTCAGGCGGATATTGTCGAGTAAGTCCGTTAGTGTCTTGCTTACATCCCGAGCAGCATCCAACAGCTCGTTCTTCAATTGCTGATTATTCGTTGCGTCGTTGCACAGCTGAACTAACTGATTAACAGCTTTCGCTACTTCGCGAGCAGCCGATTCAAGTTGTTCGCGGCAGGCGGCGTTATGAATTGTCGGAGCGACTACCTTCGCGCAGGCGACTAATTGACTGGTGGCCAGGGCACATTGAGTAGCTTGGTCGATTACTCTGTTTCGCTTCTCTTCGTCTTCGCAGCTCGCTGCAATGGATTTAGCGCGCAACACCAACGCAGCTGTTGCGTTTGCCACTGCTTTAGCAAGAGATAGTAGCATGTCGTGCAGCTCTCGACTCTCTTGGGTTTCTTCGCCGATTGTACTGAGCATTTGAGTGCTTGCCTCGCCTACTCGACTAGCAGCATTAATCAAGCTACTTCTTGGTTCCTTACTTTCAGGCTCCGCGGCCTTCAGCAGATCACTGAAAGCGTTGCACAGTTTTCTTGCTGCCTCCAACAACTTATCTCCTGTGTTGTCGTCTTCCATGAGAGCGGCTATCAAACGCACTTCCTTAGTTACTTCTGGAATGGTTTGCGCAATTTGAGACACTGCCGAGCCAATTAAATCGGCGTCAGCTTCATCCGGAGACGACGTGACAATTTGTGCGGTGGCAGCATTCATGGTTGCAACGTGAGTTGTAACTGCTTGTTTGGATGTATCCAATGTGTTTTCTCTCCATTGTATTGAGTGCGGATCTGATCCTAGATCTGGAATCTTCGCCTGAAACAAGCAACGATTGACATTTTGTCCCTCACGATAATACATTTGAAACTACCTTTGTTTGAAGTTCCTCTGCAGCGCGAGAAATAGCTTCTTGGCCAGCTGAAATGTAGCCAAGTAAGGCACGTTGTGGTTCGCTAAGATGCACTGAGCTGATTCTGATTTCTTTTGTCTAGAATGAAAATTAAATTATATTGTTGTTTATGCAGATGACTTTTAAATGGTTTTGCAAAAGCTTCTGCACTGCCTGCAATTCGCCTAGTTATCAAATACTGCTTTTAAAAACGTTGGACAATTTGAGGCTTTTGCAAACTCATTCATGTTTTTGATCATACTTTGCAGATTTGGTTAAAATGTCCAAAGGTATTGCATGAAACAGGCAATTTTTTTATTAGTCATATGAGTCATTTTAAATTCATTGCAACTTAACATTAATATTTAAAAAGCGAAATCATGAAGACATATATTAGATGATAGTAGAAGTTAGCTTTATCAAACTGTTCGTAATAAGTTGTAAAAAATTAACATTCAAACTTACCGTTGGCGGTTGATGAGCAACATTCACTTGCCCGACCACCGCACCATATTGCACGGACTGCATTTCTCCTTGCGTGTAGGGTCTCTCGCCTAAATTGGAATGATATTGTCTCATTTGTAGAACCAAAAACAAACAAACTAAGCAAACATAACACAGAGTGCTTGGACAAAAAATGGCAAAGTAATTTCAATGTTCAACAAAATTTGTTTGAATTGATTGCAAACAAAATGTGAATTGTAGTGTATGTACAGTATTTTCTTTTTAAAGAAAATGTATTTCAATGTGAAAGCTAGTGTGGCGAGATTCTGTTGCCAGCAAGCGGAGCAACAAAAATGCAACAATCTTGAAAACACCACTTTGGCATCACAAAATGAACATTCTGATTTGCCGTCTGGGAACAGAATCTGGCCAGTGTATTCTCAAAAATGTTTGATTTGAAATTACCATCATAAGGACGAATAATGCCTGGCTGCGCTAAGGATTCGGTGGTCACTTTTCCCACCCTACTTGTTTCATGCTGTAGGAATGTTGCCCTGCAAAACAGACATGCTTAGATAAGAGTCTTTTATTGTCGAGGATTCAACTCACTTTGAAGGCGCCACACTCTCTTCAACCATAGTAGACCCTTCGTCTCCTTCGATTCCAAAGTGATCTTTGGCCTGTTTCTTCTTCAAGATGATATCGACATATCCAGCAATCAGCAATACTATTTGCTCCGCTTCCGTTGTTTGCACGGAGTAGTACGAGTCCGCGTAGTCACCGAAATCCAAGGTGAAAGTGTTTGGCGAAGCACACCAGCGTCGCACAGTTGTCAATGGCCACGTTTTCAGGATTTCTTTAGTACGTTCGTCCAAACGCAAAACATAATCTTTCGAAACACCCAGCAGACGCGGAACTAGTTTGTTTTTGCCGGGCATCTTCTCTTTTACTAAAAAGAAGGATACACCGTACGTTGGTAGTTCACGAGCTGTTTTTGTGTACAACACTTTGGCGTCTATTTCGGATAGGTCAACGTGTTCGCGATGCTCTGCGAACACTTTCTTTTCGATACCTTTGACGCGAACGTAAGACTGAGGTAAAAAGTCTTTCAGACTGCAAAAGACGTAGATGCCAATAGATTAGTGAGATTGTTTTGGATTGACAGTAGTATTTAATTAATTAACGAAAGTTATGGTAAGAACCAAACAGTCCCTAGCCAACTCGTATACTCACTCCAAAAATCCAGGCTTGTGTTTCAGCTCGGTATGCGGCCCGAACTGGATGTGAACTTGAATACCGGCAAACTCGCAAGCTGAAAACAGTTCAAGAGTCAAAAGTCTACTCCGATTCTACGATTCTACATGTCAACTTATTGAATGCATGACACTCGTTTTTCACTTTCGATTGAAACCATACATACCTTTCTCTTGTGTAACAGGATGCTTCCCAATCAGAATAGCATCACGTGCTTGAACGTACAACAAATTCAACTGCACTGGATCACGTGAATCAATATTTTGATCAGAGAAGAAAAATTTACGACGTAAAAGGACCGTTTCGGATTCATCGATTCCTTGCTCACGTAACGTTTTTCCCATGTCAACCCAGTTGACTACATTCACATGAAAAAAGAGATAGAAGTGATTTCCGTTTCAATGGAATTTCAATGGTAGGAGCCGCGAACATTAGATTCTTGGTTGAAATGTTACTTAACAAAATGTTATGTCATGCATAAGCTACGTATGATATTACGGGAATTGACCTTTTAATTCAATGGAGTCAGATTATCTACTCACTTTCGTCATCAGTCTTCAGCTTCTTTCTCAGACTTTCCATCTTGTGATCTCGATCCTTGTCGGTTATCTTGCGACGCAGAGTCAGAGTTCCGAACTTGTTGTCCGATATGTTCTCGTTTTGTTGCTCCGTATCTTCTCGGACCAAACCGTACTCCTCATAGTTCGTAATTCCAATTTTCGTGCAAATCGTCACCATTAGCTGCGAGACCGGCTGCGAATCATCCACTAAAATTGTTTTAACGGCTCCATCCAACATTCGTACCCGGAGAGTACGAATTTTTCTACGATATTCGACTACATCTTGATTGCGGAGCAGGTAGTATTCAAGAGTTCTTCCAGCCTCAAGCCACACTCCTTGGCGGCTCTCCTCGTCTGGCAGGAACAGGCCATATTCGTGCACTACGAAAATTCAAAAGGAACACTCTTGATGCTTTCCAAGGTAAATGCCAATGAATATACTTACGCTGTCCTTGCACAGCTTCGGCGAATTTATCGCGGATAATTCGACATGCATCAAATATCGATGTTTGTGGATCGAATTGTATGGTCTTTGTAACACGTCCTCCTTCGAGACTGATTCGCAGCGAGAGTGTTGCCATAATTTATCAAAGGCACTGCAGAAGAAATATAAATACAGTTAAAATTTCAACAACTTTCACTTTTTATATTTAAGATAAGAAAAATTTTGTACTGATAATCATTTCAACAAAGCAGACAACTGACTTAACAGTAACTATTTTATATATTATCACGTAAATTCTCCATTAGAATGTGTGAAGCCATAACAGTAAAAAATAACAAAGCAGGAATGTACGCAGAGTCTCCGTAAAGACAATATCTATGTAATGGATTCAAGTATATTTAGCGTGCATTCTTCACTCAGAATTAGCCTTTTTATTTGAAATCAATAAGTCTTATTCTGTAAAGAAAACACGTCCGAAATATTGTTTAGTAGTCAGTCGTCCATTATAAGTTCATTGAATATTAATTCTGGCATCAAACTGCTTCATATAATTACGAAGACATGATAAGCATATTTATTTCGTTACATTGGCAATTTGTCAATGGAAAATTGATATTTTAAAGGTAATTGGAATGCAATTCGCTATGTAATCTTACTGGCGGTGAATTTTCTAGGGTCTAAATGAAAGTAACATGGATCAAACTGTTGTTTGTACCCTCACTTTCGAAATTTTCCAATGTTCCGGGTAGCTCTTGTATGTAAACAATATCAGCTTGAAAGTTGCTCCTTATTTACCAGATATAGTTTATAGATTGACCTTTAACAGGAAATGAAGGTCAAATTAATCAGAAACTAAAAAAAATCGTATCGGCCCTAAATAAGTAGTGCGCTAAATAACTGATAATGACTCCACCAGGACAATATTAAGATTTTCACAATGAAAAAAATGTATTTGAATCCGTTTAGTAGTAAAAATTCATATCTTTCAGTTAGTAAGCATGATCGCGATAGTACGGATGGCGTATACGAAGCAGCTGCATTTATGAGGTGTATAGAACGTGATAAAAGGTTGCATTTTTGTAAATTATAAACAATTAACAAATGCAAGAGGTTATTAACATTAACACATACTCCAAACATCTGCGATGAATGATGCCTGAGCGCCGCTGTTCCATAAAAATATTTTTTTTTAAATAGAAGACTAATCGCAATGCTACAAGCGTAGAATACACA